>CAHIKZ030000245.1:680000-697500 GCA_903632075.3 Acanthosepion pharaonis | reverse complement strand
GTTTCTCTCTATGTATGAGTATGTATTCCTTTTAGGAGTACATCTGTGCGAAAGTAGATGCAACAAGCTCACCGATTTGATTTTCCATGCCGATATTCATAACACGACATCATAATGCTGTATTGCTGTCATTATACGTTAGATTAAGAATGTAAAAAGTATTAATGAACGCATTCAAATCATTTGGCATTTTAACCTTTGATAAAACACCAACTCAAGTCATTAAAAAACTTCAAAGAATAAATATTATATAAAGTGTTTAATATTTTTTTAGCTAAAAGTTAAAAACTCGAGAAACGAAAATACTGGATCATATGAAAATTTGTTCGAAATTGACTTTACACATAAAAAGAAAAATGAAAAAAAAAATCACACTTCAAGCTTTAAAGACATCAGTAAGATGAAACACACTCAACATTTAACGTAAATTGTCCAGTATAAAAATCTTGTAGAAAAATTTTGCAAAAGTAATGTTACATTTAGGAAACTAAGAAAACTGTTCAAATGCATTAGGCTCTTGGGAAAATAATGTTCGGATTCAGAATCAATTTTTATTCTAGAACTTATGTATTTAAACACTTTAAATTAGTCGAATTTCGCACTATCTGTAAAGAATTTATCGTAATTTGTAAAAGTCGATCAATATATCTGTTGTCTTTAAAATATATATATATATATATATATATATATATTAGAAACGTTTAATATATATATATAATAAACGTTTAATATATATATATATTAAACGTTTAATATATATATATTAAAGACGTTTAATATATATCTATATATATTTATATATATATATATATATATATATATATATATATATATATATATATATATATGTATGTATTAAACATATTCAATATATATATATCCACTGACGTTTAATATATATAACTCAAAGACGTTTAATATATATATATATATATATATATATATATATATATATATATATATATATATATATATATTAAAGACAAGATATTTCGTGTCGATTAATTCTATTGATCGATTTTACAAATTAAAATGGTGTACCATATATATTGAGTGACATATATATATATATATATATATATATATATATATATATATATATATATATATATATGTCTTAAACGCAATCATGGCCAGACGATTACTTTTAAGCATGAAAGAACCTGTCGCCGCTGAGTGTTAGCATCAATATCCATTTTTATATTTACATTCGCTCTGTTCCTGATATCGGGCGCTTTAAATCACGAATATTATATACCAAAAAAGTATATTTTTCATCAATATATGCAGGGTGCGATTGACAAATTTTCGTCTGAAGTACGCAAAAATGAAAGTAACACTAACATCTCAGTTTAACAGATATATTTACCAAATTTATACAAAAATATCTTGAAATATTAAGTAGCGAATTTATTCAATGAAATCGCCATTGTATTCAACCACGGCCTCCAGTTCATCTTTGGTGTTACAAGGTGTTTTGTTAGTCTCTCGCTCAACTTCGCTCCACACATAATAATCAAAGTTGTTGCAATTTGGGGAATTAGGGGGCTAGATTTAAGGGGTGATGTGGTCACAAGAATTGTCTGACATCCATGATTGCATTTAGTTTTGTGTCAGATTAAAGTTAACTGGAAAGCATGTAGCCGGAAGGGAGTTTCTTTTTTTACGGAAAATAATGTTAGAGTTTGGAATCAATTTTTATTTCGGGAGTAATGTACTTAAACACATTAAATCAGTCGAAATATGAATTCTGAATGTTGTGGATTCCGAGATGAATTCGGTCTCCAATGAAGAACAAACGCAATAATTAAAGAAATAAAATGTATTTACACAATCATATAAAGGGTAATACTGTTAGTAAATCCAGGAACACGGTTAGTAGCAAATACAGATAGATATATACAGTCTCGAAGTAGGACTTTCTTAGAGTCTACGTGCTTGTAACTGACTTCTCCAAGAGGTTACCTCACTACATCCGACTACCCTCACTGACTGTCTAACTCTGGGTATTTAACGGCAGCAGTCCAGTTACACTTGGTAGAGTCCACTTATATGAAAAAGGGGTGGACCCCATAACACTGAACAACTATGTTTCTGCTATCAACTTACAAGATTATTTATGCCATTACGATAATTAAAGTTTTGGAGGCCAAGAAATCTTTGCAGTTTGTGCATCATTATTGCGACATAATGTATTTTGCTTTAGACAATTTTCAAGATACATAACAGTGGACGAGAAATCAGGGGAATAGGGTTGATGTTGCGCAGTGGCCTTCTTTGGGGTCATCTTGGCAATATGCGGCCAAGCATTGTCATGAAGCAGAATTGGACCTCGCGATTAATGAGATCCCTGCTATATTTTGCTTAAATGAATGTACATTTCATCCAGTTGCTGGTAGTAAACTTCAGCAGTGACGCTCTGTTTAGATTCCAGAAAACTGTAATGGATAACTCCAGTGATAGACCAACAGGAAACCAATATAATCTTATCTCGTTGCAATTTCGATTTGGGGAAACATTTGGATCCTTCGGCATGAAGCCAATCATTTACGATTTGTCATACATTATCCATTTCTCATCATAAGTGAAAGTTCGATCAGGACATAGATTATTCGATTTACGCAGTATCGAACACATTTCAAAATCTGTCTATATCCCTGACATGAGTTATTATGATTATTTACATTATTCGGACTTTTATCGTCATAGAGAAAGCAATGAATAACAACACAAAAAAACTGCAATGTAATCTCTGGCAAAAAAAAAAAATGCAATAATAATAACGAAAAAACTTGCAATATGAGCAAAAGTAAAAATTGAGGATGAGATAATACGTTTATAAGTCCCAGAAATTCAAATGTCGTCAAGGACATGTGCCTCAGTGGATAATGACATTGATTAGATCCAGTGACTACATCCAAAGATTTGGAAGTTCAATACCAGGCTGAACCATAAAACTTGAAAAGTTGAGCTAAACGTAAATAACTGAGACGTCCGGAAGAGGCATGGCACGCGGAACTAGACGAAATAAAAGGTTCGGTTGGAAATTCCAATCACCGGATCGTAGAACGTTGCGAATATGGCAATGAAGATGAGGATAACAGTCCGAATAATGAAAATAATGGAAACATTTCAAAACGTCGAACTCTTTAAACTTAGCTGCAAATTTTCTTGTTGAAATACTAATAGATTATTCTGACACTTTGATAGGGGTTTTGTTCTAGTAGTGTTTTCAAAACTGGATTGTGCAGATGGACGTTCACTTGATATACGAGACTCGTATCCCCACTGAGGAACTTCAGAAACCAGCCCCGTACTATCCGACCACAAGTGGACCCTTCCCTAATATGCTTTATTAATGTTGCCTGCACTTTGAGAAGCATTAACATTTCGCATTCTTTTCATGTACACGATGAAGGGTATATAATGATTTTAATGATTTTAAGATAAATTCTGAAAGAACTTTATATGAAATTAACAAAGAGGACACATTAATTATTAGGAATGAGAAATATATATTTGTGCATCTATTATAACACTATATTAGAACACAAAGGATTTATTCTAAAATTGGGCATTAATTTCCCAACAACCTAATAACAAAGGTTGAAATTTATCTGCTAAGAACACCGTAAAAATAATTATTTCTTTATTGTTAAAGGATCTTTCAATTCTACTTGAGACTATTTCGGATAATGAAGTGACTTCTCCACATTGAAAGCATTTGGCCACAAAGAATATCTTCCATTTGATTATATATAAATCTTAAGGTGCTAAGCCGATTAGGTTTAGACTTATATTGTAAAATTCCAAATTAACAATCAGATCTTCTATCAGTTTCCATTACCATTCGGCGGAATTATATTCTGCTAACCAAGTCTTGAGCTTTTAACGCAAGATTTCGTTCTTAACTCTTTAAGCACTGCGGCCCTGAACAATTTTAACCATTCTGCCTGTGCTCCTGTATCAAAATTCGCAAATAATTGGTATGTAATATTTCAAGATAGAGAAAAAAATAGTTAAAAAAAATATAAGCATTATAATTATCAGGGAGAGCGTATAATTGCTTGCCTTCACTTTATCGCCCGAATCCTTTTTTTTATGTACAAGTCTACCCAACAGGTACTGCCTCTCTTGATTCAAAAGAATAGCTAGTGTTTACTTACCATTCCAACGGTGGCTTGGGATTAAGTCATTTTTCTCTCCGACCGATAAAGCGGTGGTCAGGACTAAACAGAGTTAATTCGTAAAGGTTTCATAGGTTTATTTTTATTATTCTATTCTTTTTTTAAATTTTTTATGCCATTACCTTTCAGGACGTCGGCGATCATGGCTCTCCACAGTTTCTTTCATTTTGTTATATATTGCTTTGGCTTCTTCGCAAAGGTAGAGAACTAGTTTCTCGTTGCATTGCTTTGAATTCGAAGCAGTCAATCTCGTAGACTTATTGCCACCAAAACTATACAGACCAGTCTACCCTACTATGTAACCAATATCGGGGGAGGAAGAGATGAATCCATGCCTTTCCTATAGGGAGAAAGTGAACGGAATAGAAAAGGATCGAATCTAAACACGAATTGCCGATTTTACGTCGATAAGCGCATATCCGATTTCTACAAGCTTCTAATAAACCAAACCATATTCTGCTATTTTTTTTTGAAGATCATTTACAGCAAGGGTCGGCAACCTACGGCCCGCGGGCCGGATTCGGCCCGCGAAAGCATTTTATCCGGCCCGCGAGCCTGATTACCAATGACTCTATTTTTAACATGAGAGACGAGGCTTTCGAATTTAGACTGTCTGCCAGTTATCTTTCATGAGACTTATTTTACCAAGTTGCGTTGCCTACATTTAATGTCAAATAATGGATACATAAAAGATAACAGAAGCGAAAGGAACGATAAAGTGAAAGAGGCCAGGGAGGGACTGACATGCGAGGTAGCAGAAATCTAAAGACAGTTACACATACGCGCATTATACATACATGCCTCATGAATGTGTGGATGATACCGCATGTGTACGTACGTAAGTGTATATATTTGCAACTATTTGTACTCGTATGTATGGGTATATGTGCTTCGTTTTTGTTTGACGTGTGTGTGGTTCGTTTGTGGAACAATTTTCAATAACAGTTTCAAACCTACACGTCATAATTTCATCTATTTCACTTCGGTTGATTTTTTTCACTTTGAAATATTTTGACGTTCCTTGAGGAAAAGTAATTTTGGTAGGTGTCTTTTTAATTTTAGATTTTCTTTTGTTTTTCTGATTTCTCAATGTTTATTTTCATTATGGTTTTAAATATTTAGGTTGACAGGGGTCTGCAGATGTAATTTTCCTTAATTTTTCATTAATGGCCTTCGTCCGGCCCGCGACCCGTCATTATAACACGATCCGGCCCGCGGGGTCGAATCAGTTGCCGACCCCTGATTTACAGCTTTTGTTTACAATTTGGAGCTGATATTTCCCCACGGAACCCAGAGATTTTAAAGAATCAAGAGTGATCTCATCACGAGTGGGCTTTTACCATTGCTGATAAACAAAATAATTCTCTTATTGTCAAATTAACGTTATTTCCCTCCTAAACGGATAATTCCTGCTGCAAGATTTGAGCAGATGTTGTATTTCCATACAATATAAACGCATTTTTAACATTAATCGTACTTGTTTGTCCTTTAATGTTCAAACACATACAGAGTGCGATGGATTAATTTTCGTCTAAATTACGCCAAAATGAAAATGATAATTTATTAAAATAGCTGTTGGCTTCAACCACGGCCTCTAGACGACCTTGGAATCTCCTGCAACTCTTCTGGATGGTCTCCTTGTTGGTGAATGCTGTCATAATTCTTGCCTTCAGTTTAACTTTGGTGTTACAAGGAGTTTTGTTGGTCTATGGCTCAACTGCGGCCCACACATAATAATCAAGGGTGTTGCAGCCTGGGGAGTTAGGTGGCCAGATGTAAGGGGTGGTGTGGTCGTAGAAATTGTCTGACAGCCATAACTGGGTTTATTTTTTGTAGATTAAATTTGGCTGGAAATCATGGAGCTGCAAGCGAGTTCTACAAGCGAGAAGTGCGAGAGAAAAAACTGTTAGCATAGAACATACGGCTACATCTAGCCAGCTCAACGGTAAATTCATGAGATCTCACTCTAGTACTGCACTTATATTCAAAAAGTCTAGATACTATAGCAATGAGCTCATCCGAACAATTATAGCATTTATAGAATAAGCAATGGAGGTCAACCTTACGGCGGTGTGAAAGTTTCTGAAGCCGAACCGCCAGAGGAGGACCAATAATATTGCTGATTTTATCAAGGAGCTCAAGATGAATATCAGGGAAACCGGACCATATGTGGCAGCAATATTCTAAGCATGGACGAATGGTAGACTTATTGATAATGTAAGATAGATTCTGGAGAGAAAAATTGTCTCACAAGACACAACATTCTTAGGAGCTGATCTAGCAATGGATTTAATATGGTCTTTCACCTTCAGCTGAGAACATTAGCGCGAGAAGGCGCAATGAGTCAGTTTCCAGGAGGTTTGAATCAGCCATGCTGATGGAAAGCAGAGAGGGGTCATTTGTATGATGAATGGATAGCTTTTTAGTGTTTTTTTTTATTTATTTTCGTCTACCTGCCTGAATGTTCGCCTCACCGAGATACATAGATAGATAGATTCGTAAAGACTGATATATATATATATATATATATATATATATATATATATATATATATATATAGATAGATAGATAGATAGATAGATAGATAGATTTGAAAAGACTGCGATACATAGCTATATAGATAGACATATTAGATATTAGAAAAGACTAGGATAGATAGATAGATAGATAGAATTTGAAAAGACTGCGACAGATAGATAGATAGATAGATAGATAGATAGATAGATAGATAGATAGATAGATTAAAAAAGACTAGGCCAGTCAGATAGATAGATAGATAGATAGATAGATAGATTTGAAAAGACTGGGACATACATACATACAGACAGGCATACATACATACAGATAGATAGATAGATAGATAGATAGATAGATAGATAGATAGATAGATAGATAGATTTGAAAAGACTGCGATGCATAGCTATATAGATAGATATATTAGATATTAGAAAAGACTAGGATAGATAGATAGATAGATTTGAAAAGACTGGGACATACATACATACATAAATACATACATGCATACATACACACATTCATACATACATACATACATACAGATAGATAGATAGATAGATAGATAGATAGATAGATAGATAGATATCGTATCCAGTCTATAATACTGGTCGATATATATTTAGGAGCAAATCGTTCGATGCAAGGAAATGTGTGACAATTGAAGAAATATAAAGTCGAGTGTGGGAGCAGGATAAGATTAATCGAATAAAGTAAATTCATTGAAAAGTTATTGATTTGTGGGTAAAGTCAAGGTAAGGAATGTAGAAGAAAAATAGCCAGAAATGCTTTGCCGGTTTGTTACAGCGTGCCGCTCTGTGGCGAAAACGAGGCGTTGTTTTTCTTTCAGTAAGGGTAAAAGAGAGGCGAAAGGACGAGCTGCATAGTTGCTTGCTAGAGGCTCGCCCTGTGCTTGAAGATGGTTTGAGTGACATATTGATGTTAGCATGTCTTCTATCTTTCGTGGATACGTGATGAAGGATTGGCTTGTGAAGTAGTGTTCGATTTCCGTGGTCGGGGCTGTATAATCTTCGGATGCGTCAATTGTCATTTTTGATTTATGGTAACGAGAGTTCCTATTCTGGGTTGGAAGAATCCTAGGAAAAAGACTTCGGATCGGAAAGTAGAAACGGACAACAGAAACGCTTCCAAATAAACACACACAAAAACAGATATGCATACACATAAGTACACGCAGATAATATATAAAATATACAATATATTATATACACATGCATACTGATTGAATCACAGAAAAATCATCAGCCTTGTAATTTCCGATGGATAATTATTGATATGCGTTATCTCCAGAATGCTTAATTTTTCTTTCTTTTTTACACAAGAATATATATATATAT
The DNA here is from genome assembly GCA_903632075.3 of Acanthosepion pharaonis. NCBI lineage: Eukaryota > Metazoa > Mollusca > Cephalopoda > Sepiida > Sepiidae > Acanthosepion > Acanthosepion pharaonis. The sequence continues at coordinate 689,441 of CAHIKZ030000245.1, read as the reverse complement.
ATATATATATATATATATATATATATATATATATATATATGTATGTATCTGTGTGTGTGTGTGTTGTTGAGACTGTTTAGTTGTATCACAACTATTGAGTGTGGTTAGACGTCCGATTGCTTCAAAATAAAAATAATCGAAACCGAAATCATATATATATATATATATATATATATATATATATATATATATATATATATATATATATATATATATATAAATATATATATATATATATATATATATATATATGTGTGTGTGTGTGTGTGTGTGTGTGTGTGTCTGTCTGTCTGTCTGTATCTGTGTGTGTGTGTATTCTTATCCACAGAGAGACTGTTTAGTTGTATCATAACTCTTCAGTGTGTTTAGACGTCCGATTGCTTCAAGCCGGGATCGAAACCCGGCTGATTTGACATGTCAGAGATCCGAGACCTAGGCTATCGTCGCACGACAGAGAGAACAGGAAATGTTAACGTTTTTCTATGCGAAATACGCCAGTGGCTCGGAGAGCTCAGTTCAGTTGAAGAGCGATGCGCTAATGGCAGCCACTGTTTTTAAAATTACCCTTTTCCCAAAAGAGCTCAACCGGTTTTCGAGGGAACATATATATTTTCATCTACATAGAGAGTGTTTCGCTGTATCACACCCCTTCAGTGTAGCAAGACGTCCTATTGTATATATATATATATATATATATGTGTAATTGTTTGTAAATATTCAATATGCAATCATAGCCGACATTGCATATAGCATGAAACAGACTGTTTGATTGCATATATAAAACAAACCGTGTTGACTTTATGTTCACTTTATATTTACACACGCTCTATCTCTGATATTGAGCACTTTATCCCATAAATATAGCACACCTTAAGACTATATTTCTTTTTTTATATATATATATATATATATATATATATATATATATATATATATATATATATGTGTGTGTGTGTGTGTGTGTGTGTGTGTGTGTGTGTGTGCACATTTCATTGAATACGACAGACAAGGTGTTTTATTTAGTTTTTTATACAATTTCTCATGATCTAATACTTTTTTTCTTTCCGGATGCTAAATTATATAAAAACTGTCCGAATGTTCTTTTTATCCGAGCGCTTTCGGCTATACATTTAGCCATTTTCAAGGATTAAATATTTTAACTGTTAAATAAGAAATAGTTTGTTGTATGCATGTTTTATAAAATGTTTTCATTTTTCAAAACACTGTCAATATGTTGTGTCCATTTTCAAGGTTAATATTATTAAGTGTTGTTTTTTTTATTTTATTAACAAGGCTTCCACTATTTTCAGCAGTTTTTTCCATGTTGATGATGCTATTATATCACTGTTGTCAACAAGTATGTTACGGATAGTGTCCGGTAGGTCTCCATGAATATTTAAATGAGATCTTGACTGTGCTTTGAAAAATGAAAACATTTTATAAAACATGCATACAACAAAACCATTTCTTATTTAACAGATAAAATATTTAATCCTTGAAAAGCACCTTGTCTGTGTTATTCAATGAAATGTGCATGAAAGAGGGATTGCAGCCTAAACATACAAATTTTATGCTTAATCCAACAATCAGACAATTTTGCAGTTACAAGATTTGAACAATTTAGCTGTTACGCCCAGTATATATGCATACACACATCATTATAATGAATAAAATGACACCTATAATAATAGTATATATTTACACACATACATATAACATACACACACAAATATTACTAGGATTCATTTGGATTATTTACCACGGAGTTTACACACACACACACACACACACACACACACACACACACACACACACACACACACACACAAACACAGACGCGCGCGCGCGCGCGTGTGTGTGTAAACTCCGTGGTAAATAATCCAAATGAATCCTAGTAATATAAAATATTAAAACTTATCGACAAACAAGACCTTTATTACAGAGCATATGTGTATACAAAATTAATATGATAATAATATAATAATATAAAATTACATGTAGACAAAATTCAATACCCCATTAATCAAACCGAAAGGAGTGGTGTAAGACGTTTCATTAAGTTAAAGGCTTTTGAAACTGTAGATTGAAGCACTGTGATCATCAAGTGCAGAAGCAGAGACGCCATCAAAATCCTGCATTAACAAATTTCACCTGTCACTGTAGCTTTGTCACCCCCAGCAAGGCTGAAAGCACAAATGAAATATCTCTTTCCCTTACCTGATTTTCTCCCTCATTAATCGTTCATATTTATGTACACGTGCCTCCAAAAATGCTGTGGTTCTTTAAATGATAATAAGTACATGTTCATTGAATTGCAAACAAATTTAATAGTCACAATTAAGAAACATTAAGGTTTATTGTCTTATAAACAACATGAACGGTTTAAATTAAATATTAAATGAAATGCACTGCGTATTTATAAATATACAAATTGACAACAAAGTAAAAATGTGCAGTTTTAGCGACACCCAGTACACACACACATCTCTCTCTCTCTATATATATATATATATATATATATATATATATATATATATATATATATATATATATATTATATAAGACATTTTATGTGTATACATTCGTTTTATAGATATACATATTTAAGTAAATACTCTGTTTAAAATAAACAGTATTAACAACATTTACCGGCCTGAATGTCCGAGAAATTTCCATAGAAAATATGCATCTTCCGACAGAAATTGAACCTGTATCCTATACGGAACCGTCATAGAGTTTGACGTGCTTTTACCGATTTTGGCACAGAGGAGCATTTCGGTTGGCAGGGTCGATTTAACTGTTTTTAATCCACAATTCTCCATGATTTTCTTTCATAAATTCATATCTGCTCGATGAGTATCCAGATGTAAACAATTGCCGTCACACGTTAAAAAATGGACAAAGTCCGACAATTATTTTAAGAAATTTTTTTATACGTTCTTTTTATAGATGCAAATATTTAAGTAAATGCTCTCTTTATAATAAACAGTATTAACAACATTTATAGACAAAAGCGAATACAGATGCTGAATGAAGCTCTCAAACAATTCGACGGCATTTAAATTGGAAAAGGTTTAGGAACTTGAAACGGCTGCAGAGGCCTCGCCTTCTTCTTCCCCATAAAAGCTCCCGTTTACTATTTGCTTCTGATTATCAAACTTGAGATGTGGATAAATGGAAGAAATTGTTGTTTTTGGTTGGTCACAAAGATAAGACCATGTGTGAAAACATTAACAACATTTACCGGCTTGAATGTCCAAGAAATCTTCATAGAAAATATGCGTCCTCCGACAGAATCGAGCCTGTATTCTATACGGAACAAATCATATATAGCCTGACGTGCCTTAACCGATTGTTGCCGTTCGGTTAGCAAGCCTGATTTTACTTTTTTTAAACAAATTCTCACAATTCACAATTGCTAAAACGAACGCTCCTCTGTGGCCCAATCGGTTAAGGCACGTCAGGCTATATGACGGTTCCGTATAGAATACAGGTTCGATTATAAATTCGGTTTATTATAAACAGTGTATTTACTTAAATATAATATTCATATATATATATATATATATATATATATATATATATATATATATGTATGTGTGTGTGTGTGTGTGTGTGTGTATGTGTGCGTATGTTATATATATGTGTGTAAATATATAATATTATTATAGGTGTCATTTTATTCATTATAATGACGTGTGTATGCATATATACTGGGCGTAACAGCAAAATTGTCCAAATCTTGTAACTGCAAAATTGTCTGATTGTTGGATTAAGCTTTGAACCGTTGTATCTTAGAAATAATTAAATATATCTTTCTGGAATTTTCCGAGGTTTTTATAAGACCACTGGAATATACTTTAAGCAATAAGAATATATAATTATTTTCTAAGATTAGCTGAAGGCTCATGATGAAATCGCTCATAAACGAAAATGATATGTCCATCATTAATTAATCACAGCTAAGAATCGGAAGCTCATTAAAATAGTGTTCAAATATATTATAATATACTTTATAGTTGTTTTTTTCTTTAGTACTATATATATATATATATATATATATATATATATATATATATATATATATATATATATATGTAATTTAGGATCGTTTTCCGACTTATTCAAGATGATATACACATTTTCTAACCTTCGAACTTTATGTCCTGGAGTAAAAGGTTGCCTCGTAGGTTTCACGTACGATTTCATTTTCAAGTTTTTTTTTTCCACTGCTCTTTGGACTGTCATAGCTGAAACTTCTCTCTCCCGTGCCAAATATCTTATGGATTGAATTAGATCTTTTCTAATTTATATCTTTAGTTCTTAGTTGAAATAATCCCTCTTCCTGTTGTGACCTCCTGATTGAGTTTTCCTCTCGACTGTTCCCACTTTTTAAAGCTTAATCACCATTATCTTGATGTTTCTTGAATGGACATTGAAGATGGAATCCAGTGTATGAATGTTTGTACCATTATTGAAGGCCTGAACTTACCATTGTTCTCTGAACTCTTCTCTTACCATTGTTCAGTTGGGAAGACCGTGGGTCTGATACAAAACAATTTTAACTTGTTATTTCTTCATTATGCTGTTACACGCTTTGGACAATTTTGGTACACCGAATATATATATATATATATATATATATATATATATATATATATATATATATTCTGTGAAATTTTCTAGGACATTCAGGCTGGTAAATGTTGTTTAATACTGTTTATTATAAACAGAGCATTTACTCAAATATTTGTATCTATAAAAGGTATGTAGAAACATAAAAATGTCTTAAAATAATTGTCGAAATTTCTCTATTTCATAATGTGTAACGTCATTTGTTTACATTTGATACACCATGAGCAGATATGAGTGTACGTGAGAGATTCATGGAATATTGTAGTTTATAGACAGTAAATTCGACCTTGCTAACCGGACGCTTCTCTGTGGCCAAATCGGTAAAGGCACATCAAGCTAAATGACGGTTCCGTATAGGATGCACGTTCGAATCCTGTCGGAGGACGAATATTTTCTGTGAAAATTTTTCGGACATTCAGGCCGGTAAATGTTAAATACTGTTTATTCTAAAACGGAGCATTTACTCAAATATTTGCATCTATATAAAGAATGTATAAACATAAAAAATCTTATATATATATATATATATAGTACTAAAGAAAAAACAACTATAAAGAGCCAACACCTGATACGTCAGAGTACGATTACTGAAGGCCGGAATGATTTTTCTCTCATCATTGCTCAGGTAAGAATAGAGTTGGGCTGACGCAAAACGTTATTAACCTGTTCTCTTTCTAGCTTAATAACTCGGAGTGTTTTTTTTTTTTAGCGATTCATACGGCAAATGGTATCAAGATGGCTAAACGTCTTATCTGAAAACCTGGAAAAAAGAAACACAATTAGTTATGTGATTTTTCACTTATTAAATATTTTGTGAATTTTGCCAATTTTGCTTTTGCACCCTGTATGCATCTCTGTGTATAAAGAATGTATTTTAGAACAATATTTGGGGGTGCTCTATTTGCAAGACATGCTTAAGGAATTGTTGCAGTAATTCTACTCTTAAGTCTAGGCAATAAATCAGAAACTATTGGAAAGATTTTCCTGATCAATTCGGTTTTCATAATAAAAAGAAAAAAAATATCTAAATTCAAAACCTGAGAAGATCTATATAATCAGCAAGAAAATATTGGTGATTTTCTTCACGTTCATCTCCCCTTAAAAAAACAAAAAATAACAACAACAAAAAACAATAAAAATCGTTTGGAATATTTTTCTCGTCTATTCATTACATCAGTATATACATGTGTGACAAAACAGTTAATTTTACAAAGGAAGGAAGAGTGTGAATCAAGTTCAAATTTTGGTTTAGTCTATTTTTACCCGAACGTTCATGGAACACGAAAAATTCATTTCATACCACATCATTAAGTAAATTCCATTTTGTCATGTCATTAGAAAACCTTTTGTATGTTCGATAATAGTTCAAGTTAGTTGTTCGATCCTTGCTGATATATGATAACTCAATATAACCTGTCTCATGTTGCTCTTATAGCCAAGTAAGACCATAGACCTAAGAGATAATACCAAGGGATATAATGAAGCACAAATGTTAAAATTAGGTTAAATTTAACTGTTACAGATACTAATAATCCTATAGGTATTATATACGAAATATCTTTCCAGAATTTTGTAAAATAAATTTTGACATGCGAGTTATACACGATTGTGTTAGATACTAATAATTAAGAATTAATCGAATCAAAACTGGATTAAAAGAATACGCAATTCAGCGCGGGAAAATTCTTTAATGAGTAAAAAAATGATTAGAACGAATAAATGACAAAAATCATTATTAATCTATTAGTTATTTAGATATATTCGTTCAATCCTCCTTTTTTATTTATCATGATATTACAAAAGAGTTTCAAGTTTTCATCACGCGTCCAAATAAGCGATAACCTATCTACGTACTGAGCAGGCTCAACTTTGCTTAACTTCGCTGATCATACGGGAATCAGAGTTTTAATATGATGCGGCCGTAAGCCGTGTCTGTAAAAAATGTCGCATTTTATTTATTGATTTTTTTTAACGTCTTATCAACCCGTTGTGGGTTATTTAAAGCCGAAATATGTCGGCTTGCAGGACGTAGCTTACAGTATCCAGTTTTCTCAAGAGATCCCCCATCTCAGTAAATAATCGGGATCAACGCTGCTTAACTACGGTCATCGAAGGAGTACCGGTTTTTTTGACGAGTTTATTTTATTAGAATTATTTAGGCTTGTCTTGGCCCCAGATTTGCTTTTCTCTTATTGTACTGTCAAAGGTAAAGATTCCAGTCGTGTTTGCTATTCATCCTATATCCAGAGAAAAAACAGATTCAAAACCATTTTCAAAGAAAATTAGTGAAAATCACTCGGGTAGAATTTGATCTTGGCACGTCAAATCTACCGTCAGCGCCGATGGCGGTTACCTTACCCTCATATTTGCATCCCTGGTCAAAATATTTAGACCAGATACAAAAGGGTTAAAAAAATAAAATACTGTTACTTTAATTAAAATATATTTGCGAAACATTTATATTTAATTAGAAAATGTAGTTTATCAACAAACAAGTTAAAATTTTAAGATTTTAATTGATTATTTTAAGCAAACATTGAATAAAAGACATTTTTTGGTTGGTCACAAAGATAAGATCATGTGTGAAAAACAAATTACTGGACAGATATTTTAGAACTAGTCAGTGTGCTCATAGTTTCAGGTGTGTAGATATCTATTTAGCTCATTTCCAGTATTAAATTTCAGATTTTAAGAGGAAGGCTAAGGGTAGAATTTTAACAAGGTTCGAACAGGGCAGGATTGTTGAACTTCAAAGACGCGGTCTTTCGCAACGAGCCATTGCAAATGAAATTGGTCGTAGAAGAACTGTCATTGCTAACTTCATTAAAAATCCGGATGTGTATGCTTCTAAAAAAGAATCAAGTGATTGCCCCAATAAAATCTCACCATCACTAGACAGACGCATTAGGCAAGAAGTTAAGAGAGATTCAAGTCTAACATCTAGTCTAATAAAAGCGAATACAGATGCTGAATGCAGTTCTCGAACAATTCGACTGCATTTAAATAAGAAAAGGTTTAAGAACTTGAAACGGCTGCAGAGGCCTCGCCTTCTTCGCCATAAAAGCTCCCGTTTACAATTTGCTTCCGATTATCAAACTTGGGATGTGGATAAAAGGAAGAAATTGTTGTTTTTGGTTGGTCACAAAGATAAGACCATGTGTGAAAAAAACAAATTACTGGACACATATTTTAGAACTAGTCAGTGTACTCATAGCTTCAGGCGTGTAGATATCTACTTAGCTCAATGTCCGACTAATTTCTTCATCTTTGTTATGATAACACCAAAGATGGGGATATTAGTCAGAAAGTAAGTAAGAAATATGATAATTATTCTCTTCATAATATGGACCATTAAATACAATCACCAAGAGACTTGAAAACAAAAAAAAACTTGGTTGATAAGGAAATCAAAATGCTTCAAAAACTGAAGAAGTTGTTGAAAGTTTGAGGCGTCTTGTTGCCACTTGATCTGCAATGGAATCTATTTGTTACGCGTGGTGTGAAAACTCCGCCAGCGCGCTAGTATTAATAATAGTTGATATTGACACGTGTTGGATATATTGATTGGTTGTTGCTGACAAATATAACAGTGAGTTGACGTGATGATATGATAAATGACTCGACCATTAATTGAGGAAAGTCACAAGATGACAGGATTCGATCCTGTCAACCCACTCCCTCCAGTGTTTTAATTCATCTTTTTCCTTTCTGGCTTTAGATTGCAGTTCTTAAATCTTTCGTACGCAGTCGGTCATTCTAGAGAATATTCCTAAGAAGTTCTCTTACAACGACGCGCGAGAAAAAGGTCATCTATCATTTAGGGTTGAAACTTCATTTTTTTCTTTCTCTTTCCAAGATTTATTTATTTTTCAAACGATTTTATTTCTTTCTTTTTTCTTTCTTTTTTTTAGCTTATTTTTTTCAGATATATTAGATCTATCTTTCTTTTCATTTTTTCTTTTTCTTCTTTCTTTCTTTCTTTCTTCCTTTCGTTTTTCATCCATTCTTTTTTTATCTATTCCTTATTTCTTTCTTTCTTTCTTTCTTTTTTAGATTTTTCAGCTATATTAGATCTATCTTTTGTTTTCACTTTTTCTTTTTCTTCTTTCATTCATTCTTTTCTTTCTTTCTTTTTTAGCCTTTTTTTCTTTCTATTAGATCTATCTTTGTTTTCTTTTCTTCTTTTTCTTTTCCATTCTTTCGTTTTTCATCCATTTTTTTTCTTTTTCTTTCATCCATTCTTTCTTTCTTTCTTTCATCCATTCTTTCTTTCTTTCATCCATTCTTTCTTTCTTTTTTTAGCCCTATTTTCTTCAGCTATATTAGATCTATCTTTTGTTTTCACTTTCTTCTTTTTCTTTCTTTCATCCATTTTCTTTTTTTCTTTCTTTCTTTCTTTTTTTTTTAGCATCCATATATTAGATTCTTTTTTTTTTTTTTTTTTTTTTCTTCTTTTCTTTCTTTCATCCATTCATTTTTTTCTTTCTTTCATCCATTCTTTTTCTTTCTTTTTTTTTTAGCCCTATTTCTTCATTATTAGATCTATCTTTTGTTTTCACTTTCTTCTTTTTTTCCATCCATTCTTTTTTTTTCTTTCTTTCTTTTTTTAGCCTTATTTTCTTCAGATATATTAGATCTATCTTTTGTTTTCACTTTCTTCTTTTTTCTTTTTTCTTTCTTTCTTTTCTTTCTTTCATCCGTTTTTCTTTCTTTCTTTCATCATTCTTTCTATCTTTCATCCATTCTTTTCTTTTTTCTTTCTTTTTAGCCCTATTTTCTTCCATATTAGATTATCTTTTGTTTTCA
>CAHIKZ030000245.1:592500-675000 GCA_903632075.3 Acanthosepion pharaonis | reverse complement strand
TAATACCATTAGTATATTGCTATTTACTAAGCTCATCACGAGCCTGTAGTTGCGCGGTCTCCCAATATGGATCAATCGGTATCGTAATTTTCATCAATAGGTTGTTGTTGATGGCTCTAAGACGAAAGACCCATTGTTTACTAAGCTTTGCAGTTGGATTCTAACATTCAATATTAGTAATAGAATGAGAGATAAAAGCTTTATTCATTTCTCTAAAATATAGCCTAATTCTTTTCTAAACATCTTTCCTTTCTTAAAACTGCTACCAGAAAGTGTTGAATTGTTAGCGTGAATTCACGTTAGGCTCATATCGAGAATATTCATCTAGAAGGCTCGATGCAAAAATTGGCTTCATGGAGTAAATATATATTCTTTTTATTGTTTTCACGTTGCGATAAATCTAGTTTTTAATCATGACGCTTTTTATCGTGGTACATAAACAATAAGTGATGGTTGGAAAATCCACAAAACGGTTATGTGGAAAGAAGGCTTACAATAAATTCCTGTCTTTATCTGTCATCTTGTATAGTAGTAAAGAACGTCGGAATGTACAACCTTTTTCATTAAAAATGAACAAAAGTACGGCTAACAGAAGCATGGTGGAACAGAGAACGTTCAAATCAAGGATAAGTTGTCTTTTTTTCTCATAAAACTTCCCTAATGCTTACATGTTCGCTCTATGGAATTCTCAGCAAAACAATATCTCCTGTCTCAAATCTTTCCTCCTCTGTGAGGAAGGTTTCCAACATTTACTGCGATATGATTGAAATATCTCAGCAACATTGGTTTGTTATAATAGTTCATCCTATAAATACATTTGTTCTCATAATCAACATAAAAAAAATGGTTATCGCATCGTATGTTATCTATCTATAAACCGATAAAAGTATACATGCAAACAAAACAAACTATCATTGTTGCAATGTGCGCATAGCTATTCTAAAACAAAAATTACCATCTTCTTTGTTTTTATAATTATTGAATTTATTGTAATATACTTGTAATCTCTGATGATGGCTTATGTAAGTCGAAATCTTAGACAAGATTAACAATAAAAAAACATGTATCAACATTTTCTTTCCTGTTTCAGTGATAATGCTAAAAAGCTTATTCGACAATATGAAAGGAATTTACTTAAAATAAATAGACAAAACATTTCTATATTATTTAATGAAACATGTATTAATGAAAAAATGCTGCCTAAATACACACAATTAATATATATATATATATATATATATATATATATATATATATATATATATATATATCGTTTATTTGTTGAAAGCCTCGTTGCGAAACAGCAACATATTTATAACCTATTTTTAACGTATTTATATTAAACGTATTTATAACGTATTTTAATTGGGCTTCATTATATTCTGAGATACGCACAAACAGGAAAAAACATGCACAGACACACAGACAGACACACATATATATTAATGCATGTTTCATTAAATAATATAGACAGGTTTTGTCTATTTATTTTAAGTAATTACCATCTTTGTTATATAATTTATTTAATTTATTGTAATGTACTTGTAATCTCTGATGATGGCTTATGTAAGTCGAAAGGTTAGACAGGATTAGCAATAAAAACATGTATCAGCATAGTGATTTTCTTTCGTGTTTCAGAGATAATGCTAAAAAGCTTATTCGACAATATGAAAGGAATTTACTTAAAATAAATAGACAAAACTTGTCTCTATTATTTAATGAAATATACATTAATATATATATATATATATATATATAGTATACTCGAGTATACTGATGCATATATGTGCATGTATAATGCGTTTATACCTCGTCGTTTACCCGCTAGAGTAGCATTTATGTGCTATGCGGTGGGGTGGAGATTTCTAATTATCTTTCATGGAGTTGCATGAAGACTAGTTCATTTCAACTCCCCATAGACCCTTTACTCCGCGCAAATATGTCGGTACATGAACACAAACCTGACGGGCTAACAGATGTCAATTTGCATTAGTAAGTATCTTACCTAAATATACACTTACCCTTCAAAAGAAGGGAAACGTAAACTGACCCACTGACAAATTAAATACAATGACATTTGAAGCCTCATTTACAGGCACTAAATACAAGCAATAAGAATCAATGCTTAAAGAATATGAGTTATTCCTATTGAAGGCGTTTACGGTCGTTACTTCTTTTGCCTGATTCCCAGTGTAACAAATCAGAGTACAGGATGCGAGGGGTACATTGCGTGTTGCCTTGCTTTTGATTTTGTCGAATGACCAGTATAGTAGGGTCAGTTAGACACTGTAAGACAAAGATCACCATGCCACCATTCAATCCGCCGGAAATTTAGAAACGACATACTGTACTGTTTGGCATTCACACCGGAAGCTCCAATACAAACATTTCAGAGTGTCTGGGTATCAATCTGGGGACCGTGCAGAGGATTCTGAAAGAGTTGGATGAGGTCTAATGACGTTTACGAAGGTACCGCCGCTTGGAAACCTCACTCTGATCGTTCTGGTAAGAAAAGAACTCCCGAATTTGTTTGGTGAGGGCCTCAGACTCAACACGCAAGCCTACATTAAGTTCTTTGATGATGTAGTCTTACCCTAGGCAAAGAGGGTGGCTGCTGGAAGAAACTATGTATGGAAACAGGACTCTGCACCATGTCACACAAGCAGGAGAACACAGTCATGGCTGTCAAAGAATTTTTGCGACCACACCACACCTTGAATTTGGCTACTTAAATCCCCAGATTGCAATCTCCTTGATTATTATATGTAGAGGGCAGTTGATCGAAGAACCAAGAAAAAGAAAACACTTATAACATCAAAGATGAACAGAAGGCAAGGATTATGATAACATTCAAGAACTTAAACAAGAAAATCGTCCAAAAGATTTACGGCAGATTGTGAAGTAGTCTGGAGGCTGTAGTTGAAGCCAATGGCGAATTTATTCAATAAATTTACTCTTTAATATTTCAAGTTATTTTTTGTGTAATTTTGGTGAATAGATCTGTTAATATAAGATGTCGGAGTTATTTTCATTTTGGTCTAATTCACACGACAATTTATCCATCGGACCGTCTACATACTAGCCAGTGTATATCCGGTGTTCGAGGTTACATGTGTTTTTACGCCAAATTTGTTCAGCCTTTACAGCGAGACAATACTTAGTTTGAACTAGAAGTCCTACCAGGTCTAAAATCTTATTGGCGGACATTATTCTAGCAAAATATATGCAAATTGCAATAGCAGGAGCAAAAAAAAAACAAAAAAAAAAAAAACAAAAAAAAAACTGCAGGAACGCATAAACGAAATCGAAAAGAAATGAACGTATGATTTTCAGCAAGTGGAAACATCCCAACATATGGACTTTGAATTGGAGATACGAAAATCAAACAAGTATGAAGGCGAATTTTCATAACGAAAGATGCCTTCCAAAAGCTAAGCAAAGTATTAAGAAACAGGATAATTTCGTTAGAAACATAAACATAATTGCTGTAATGGCGATGGCTGATGTACAATCTCCTTACAGAAGATGAAGACGCTTGAAGCAAGAGAGATGTGGTTCTACAAAAGGATGCTGAGAACTCTTTGCGGACAAATAGAGGTGAATAAAAATTTTCGGGCGGGGGGGTATTTTTTTCGTTTCTTATTTTCTTCGTATATGAATCCCTATCTGTGATATTAAGCTAAAACATGAAAAGATAACTATGATTGTAAGAGATAAGAGAGAGAGAGAGAGAGAGGGAGAGAGAGAGAGAGAGAGAGAGACTGAAAAGACAAAGGCGAAAGGCGAATGAACAGTAGACGCAAAAATTAATGGATAGATGATTTGATAACACACCTGAAACTTCGAGAGATCTCGCTCGTCATATAGAAAAGTCCATACAGGGAAATGTTATATTTATCGAGGGAAAGTCTTTGCGGAGGGAGCCGAATTGAAACGACTACTCATAAAATAAAAGCAATACATAATACAATCTAACACACATAGAAACATACACGCAGAGCAATAAGAAATGCCGAAAGCCATGAATTATTTTTTATTGCCCGCTAAACACGAATAACCAGAAAGCATGTGTAATTATCGTTACAAGCGTTTTTGTAGCGTCCATGACTTTTCCGAATAAATGCAAGAGTTTTTTTTATATGTTACATGGTATTAACAGAAAGAGGAGGTACGTTGGAATAATGACTAGTACCTCGGATTGAGGAATCGGAACCATTACATTCGCTTATGTGCTAATACACTTGGGAAATCCTCTTCTTTTCTAGGTTCTATAGCCTTGTGTGGCAACCGGTCTAGGAGAAGAAAAACTGAATTCAAATCTGCCTGGAGAGTGTTGGGCTCCGTCAGGCTATTTTACCCGAGAAACACCACTTCTACTGCGGTTGCAGTACACATGATGCCCCTACGATCCTACAGGTCACGGGATAAAAAAATTAATTTAACAGCAGGAGACGTCGCAGCATTCTAGTCTGGTGGTTATTACTGCTCAGGAGTGAATTCGGACCTTACTGGATGCTCGTGTTTCTAGCGATGTGCTACATTAGTTTAATTAAAAATTAATTAATTTAAACTAAAAATCAATTAAAATTAATTAAATCAATAGAAATTAAAATTATTTAAAAAACAATTAAAATTAAATTAAAATTAATTAAATAACAATTAAAATTAATTAAAAATTAATTAATTTAGAAAGATAAATATTTCAGCAATGATTTTTTGTAAAGGTATTAACGAGTATGAAAATAGTATTTGAACTCGGTTACTCGATTTCATTTGCTTCCATTAAGAAAACTATCTGTCATTTTTTCTTGAAATTTTCTTAGTGCGCTAGGATTCTTTTTCCAACATCTTTCTGCGACATCTTGCACATTTTTTTTATTAGATACTATTTGGATGCTGAATAAATTTGCAAAAGAAGAAGAAAAGAAGATGGTTTCCTTAACATGGGCCAAACAATGGAGAAAATAATACAATTCAAATGTAAAGAAGAAAAAAGAAGTGATTGTTCGATGTTTGTTTGCAATATAAAATCTTTATTTTGCAATCTACATTAAATCTCATATGTATAAATAGTGGTCTGAAAATCTTGTCATCCCTTTATAATATAATTTTCTATTTCAGATGCCTGGTACGAAAATAATGGTGTTCATACAGACCATCTCGATGAATGACAGCGTCAGTGAATGTGAATAAACTGAATCCACTACATGTGGGTTGTGTGATTGTATTCTTCTGTTGTTCACATTACTTTGGGGAGGGGGTGACGAGACTTTAGGACCACCCTGTATATAACAAAAGGTCAATATGGTGTTTTACGCAATCAATCTTAATAAGTCAAGATTACAGTTTAAATTAAGACTGAGATTAAGATTAAAATTAAAATTAAATTATATTGCATTAAAATAAATTAATTAAATTCAATTAGTTGCACAAAATTATCATTGTGCCGAAGATTTCCGAAGACCATCAACACAGTAATAATCAATTTTATATTAGAAAAGGTTTTCTTGATTTGAACTTGTTTAAGATACTTCATTCGAAAAGAATTTTACCATTACGCAAAAAAATGTTCAAACGAAGTTGATCTTTGCTGACCTGCGAAATTTACATCTACTTTTTTTTTCTTAAAGTTTATTCATAAACCAGATCTCTATAATTGAAAGAAAGAGAAAAACATTGAAATACAAAAAAAAAAAAAATGATAAGAGTGAGTGAAAAGTGAAAGAAATACAAAGGAAAGGAGAAATAACCACGACATACGCGCAGAGGGATGCATTATCGCGCCAACGCACGCATGCGCGTCCACGCGCGTGCGCACGTACATGCGGGCGCACACACTATCAAAGGAAAGAAAATCAAAACCAATCAAATATATATATATAATATATATATATATATATATATATATATATATATATATAGTATAGTCAATAGTGTAGTCAATGGCTGATATCCCCTAACGAGTGGATGGAGTGATTACTAGAGGGCTAGTCTACGAATCTCTGAAGTCGGGATGATGAAGGTAACACCCATCAGCAAAGTGATCGACTTGATACTTGTATTAATTCTAGGTAGATAGATCAGCCGATTGATAGATAGATAGATAGATAGATAGATAGATAGATAGATAGATAGATAATTATATTTTTCAACAAAAAACAAATGCAAAAACTGTCGGTCAGCGATTTTCCGGAGGTTAACGCTTTTAAGGCGAGCAGTTTTCTAAAGGAAGTGCTTCATATTTAAAAAAAAAAAAAAACTACATAAAATATAACCAAAATGAAATTTAATCGATCTTAACACATCGGAGTTTTACAGAAATTGTAACCGTTCTTCAATGGGTTACATTGTAATTTTTTTTTTTCAGATAATTAAATAATTCTTTTAAAAGATGGAGGTAGATATAAAAATAATTTTGATGTTTTATCAACTAACGCATAAGATTTCTTCAAAATTCTGAGTCGGGAAGATAAATTGAACATTTCATAATATGTGTTTACTAGATAGTGTGGACAGAGGAATTCATCGCAAATCATTTTGATGAACCTATATTGACTCCTGTTACCTTACTATATTTATAAACCTTATATTCCCTCATGTTCACACTTAATCGATAAACGCTCTCTATTTAATACTGAGAACACATTTCCTATAAAAATAGCTAATTTAAAACCCTATATATATTTATATAATCAATTCGATTATATTTCTCAGGAAAAGTATTTTTCAAGTGCATTAGAAAGACGTAAAATTATATGCCTTGTAAACAACAGAATTGAAAAAAAAACACAAAGAAAGAAAGAAAAGGTGTAGGCGAAGGAGAAAACTCATGAAACATAAACCGCAGTTTTGCATAGAACAGAAGGATAAAAAGAGGAAAAGCAAAGCAAATAAAAGAATAAAACCCTGAGAATAAAAACAACGATTGCAATGGCGAATGATACTTTAAGCCACTTGATAAGGCCTGACGTCATTACAAATTGTTAATTGCTTTCGTTAATAACATTTTCCTGTGCAAGCAAATTCGATTTTGAGCGCCGACGCACAAAACTGAGAAAGAGACTTGATGGCTACCTCAGGCTGTGATAACGGTAATTTTCGCAAAGACAGTCAAGAAAGAAAGAACGACTTGGATATAATGAAGAAGAGGAACCAAAAAATGGCAACATTTCCCACCGTTTTTCCCGATTTTATTTCATTTACTTTTCAAATTGGTTTGCACTGAGAAATACATAAAAAACAAAAGAAAACAAAAAAAAACTTCACACAGCCATGTTTAGACAGCGGTGAATAAATGGCCTAGCTTAAAGTCATTTTGTCACTGTAATGAAGTTAATATCGAGGTTGAAAGCATGCCTTCGGACGTAAGATAGAAATGATCTTTTTTTTCATTATGGAAGGCATACTTTTCACACTGAATATTAGAAAAATCGCTAGAAACGTTTGGCACTGTCTAAGGTTAAATTTATTGACTTGTTTGTGGAAGCAGCCGGCCTTGGGGTATTTATATAATGTCATAAAATAAATTTGCTACTTATTTGATAAGTATATATTTAATTGATTTGTACATTTTTCGAAAGTCCATTTTTATTTGAAAGTTAGTTTACTATGTTTTTACATTTTAAGTAAGCTTACTAAAGTAATATATATATATATATATATATATATATGTGTGTGTGTGTGTGTGTGTGTGTGTGTCGGAGTGAATTTGTGATCAAATATGGCTTAGAATCTTACAGAATGATAGATAAAGGAACAAATAAATAGGAAAGGTTTATAAATTTATCGTTTCGCTTTTTTAAAGCTTCATCAGAAATACAATATGGAAGAGAAAATAAAATTCTTATAATTTTTCATTTTCGTTTTAGCTTTACATTGATGAAGTACACCTCACGTTAATTTGTCTTGTCTAGTAGCGTTTGTGTGTATAATTATTGTGTGTATCTGAATTATACTTCTAGTAGGTCTATATGGAGTTGGATTGATAATGTGCATGTGTAGTGGGCATGTCATTTGATAGTGTACGTATATAGATTGGAACATATTTTGTGTCGGAGTGAAATAATTTACGTTACACCTGTTGTGGTTGTGTGTTGTCTGATCTTACATAAGTAAGAATTTTATAAACGGTGTCATAAAAATAAAGTGTGTTTTAGCGTGTATTTGTTCATGGGAAAATATTTATGAGGATTCTTTCTAAGTATTTATACTATTCTACGTAATAAATTAATGTTCTTTTCTTATGAGGTGCCATTTATTAAATCGAAGTTGGGGCCTCTTATATTTCTGTGAGTTACGAGCCAATTCAAATGGTTGTTCAAACACAGGTCCCTTTTATGTTCGTAGACGCGAGATTTTAGATTTCTGGAGGCATCGCCTATATAGCTCTTCTGGTTTTACAGGCATTGACTATAAGAAACCACATCATCAGTATTGGTGTTGGATCTATGTTCCTTGCAAACTAATCTCTGATCGTCTTGAGATGATTGTTGTGATCGCTAAGATCATAACTACCACTGTAAAATTATTTGAGCAAATAACACGATCATAATCTTCAGATAATGTATCGATAACTACCCCCTCCAATATACAGTAGATTGTAAGAATAATGGAAAAACAGAACAAATAATAAACAGAAAAGACCTTGTTCTTTTAATCAAACTTGTCTGGTTGAATAATTGTCACCAAAATACATCTTATATATATATATATATATATATATATATATATATATATATATATATTATAAACTGTTACATTGACACATCTCATCAGATGGTTAACATACTAACCATCTGATGACATGTTTAAATTAGACATCGAAACAAATAGGCATTTTGTTGTGGTAACTTGTATGTCCCAATGTAACAGTTTAGAAGAAATAACAATCGCTCAACTCTTGCATTGAGCCCTTTTTTAAATTAATGTTATGAACGTTTGAATTTATATTCTTTTCGTTCTTTTACATATATGTATATATATATGTGTGTGTGTCTGTGTATGTGTATGTGTTTGTGCGTGTATGTATGTCTAGAAAAACAGAAGTCAAAATTGCTACAATTGAAAGAATAGAGGCAAAATTGGGAAAAGGCTAATGAGTGAGTGTAAAGTGAAAACCTACAAAAATGACCAGTAACCTCGATATTCTACATGTACGCCGATACAAAAGCACACACGCACGCATACACTATGAAAAAAATTGCATCAATGTAAAGTGCATATAAACCAGAAAAGTAGATAAATATAAGCAGATACACCTTGATGAGTGGACGAAGTGATTCCATGAGGTTCTGTCTATGAAAATCTGAAGTTGGAATGCGAAAGGTAACATCACTCAAGCCTTTTACTCGTATTAATTCTCTCTCTTTCTCGCTCTCGCTTTATCTATCTATCTATCTATGTAGTGTGTGTGTGCAATGGGTAAATTGTCGCCACTTTAAATTCCCAACATGCGCGTTGTTTGCTTTTGACTTTCTACGGCTACATCACAACTTACATCTGGACCACTAACTCCCCAGAATGCAACCCCCTTTGATGATGATGATGATGTGGGGCGCATTTGAGAGAGACAACAACAACACTCGTTGTAACACAAAGACGAACTGAAGGTAAGGATTATGGCAGCATTCACCAACTTAAACAAGGAGTCCACCCAGAGGAGTTGTAGAAGATTCCGAATTCGTATGGATTTTATTGAATACAATTACACTTTCGTATTTTAAGATATTTTTGTGTACTTCACTTTTGCTTAATTTAGACAAAACTATTTTTATCAGTGTATATTAAAATACTTTTTTTAACAGGGTGAGTGGGAGAAAAGTGATCGTCCTTTCTCTTATCCGGTTTATTCATAAGGCGCGAAGTAAAAATATTCGAAACTCCGCACTGAAATTTGAACGATATTTACATTTATTAAAAAAAAAACTAAAAAAACTAAACAAAATCTACAAAGAAGTTTGAATACTTTTTCTTTTGTGCGCTTTATTAGTATTAAGGCAAGATAACCAGATCAAAAATTAAAATTAAAATGTTAGCCTCTTAGAAGCTTATATATTTTTCACAAAAAGCTCAATTATTTACATACTTGAAACTGTCAAAAAACCTCTTGAGATAGAACAACAATACAATTCCGTTTAAAAAGGTTCACGAATTCAGTTTGAAACTGAAAAAGTTGGCAGATTCAGCAAGGACTTTAGCAATGTTGTCCTCAAGAGGAGTACCAATAATATATAGATAAATCTTGTATTCTTTTTTAAAATTTGAAAAAAAATTACACAAGACATTAATTTATTTAAATTTAAATAATTATTTTTAAAAGAAAGTACATGATACCCCTTTTATACTTTTTTTATTTATTAGAAACAATGTTGCACAACAAAAGTGACATACCATCTGTCGTCAACGTAATCCCCTTCGGTATCCAGAACATTTTAACAATGTGCCTCCAGGCAGTAAAAATCGGCTGTCTTGGACTTAGAGAAGTTTGTGAGTACCGGCTGTGAGTTTGCCTCATTTGCGAATGATTTCTCACGAAAGTGGTTGTCCAAGGAATGGAAGAGGTCGCAATCTGTTAGCGTAAGGTCCTTGGAGTAAGTTAAATGGCGCAGTATATCTAGTCGTTGAATGGTATCCTTGACCACCGCGTCATATGACACTTGGAATTGTCATGGATTAACCAATGCTGCGATTAACCAATGCTGCCTCCTTCTGCTTCAGTTCTGATGCACACGTTCCAATTGCTGCGAGGAAAAAAATTGCAGTGATGGTTTAGGCCCGTTGTAGCAGTTCATAGTTTTCCACTCGTCGACTAATCCGCCTGATACAGAGCATGATGTTGGGTACGCCTAGAGATGATTATGTGATGGGTTCAGGGATGACAACCAATGTCTGGCACGCTTGGGCTTATCATGAAGGACCCACTTTTCGACACTTGTGAGCACTCGATCAAATATGGTTAAATTTTGGTGCCGACAAAACAACGAAAAACAGGTTGTCACTCGTTGTTACTTGTTATTTTCTGACAGTGCGTGGGGTGCCACTTGCTCATTTTTTTTTTTTTTTGCCTTCACTATGCGGTGCAGCTGACTGTTTCATCATAAACCTGGAAGACTTCTGAAAGCTCATCACAGGTTTGTTGTCTTCCTTTATGGTCACCTTCAGGTCCTAATCATCCAGGACCTGTGGCCGATCACTGAACAGATCTTCCGACATGAACTTCTGAAAACCAATGCCTCACGGTGTGTTGACTCATAGCATTATTCCCCACAAAGGCTTGACTTATTCGGCGACTTGATGCGACTGCGGACTGCACGCAGCCCCAACGAGCTGCTTCGATACCACCATGCTACCCGGCCGCTGCTCGAGATATATGACTGATGTATGCGCGCAACGTACCTACAATGGTTAAAAGCAATCCAACTTCGAACCATTTACTTAATTTAATTATTTTAATATTCACCCTGATATTCTGCTCTCAGAATAAAGACTAAAAAATAAACTTAGTTAATTTTTATATATATATTTATATATATATATATATATATAAAAGATATATATATATATATATATATATATATATATATATATATATATATATATATATATATATATATATTAATATTTTTTATGTTTTTATATATATATATATTTGAGTAAATAGAATAAACAGTATTTAACATTTACCGGTATGTAAAAATGCATATATATATATATATATATATATATATATATATATATATATATATATATATATATATACATATATATATATTAAAAAATGGACAAGGTCCGACAATTTATTTATTAAAGACATTTTATGTTTAACGTTGTTATTTATTCGTTCGAATAAAAACGAATACAAGTATTTAATGATAAATTCAAAATGCTCTGTTTATGATAAATATATATTATATATAATATACAATTTTTTATATATATTATTTATATGAATATGTCTTATTGGAATTATCAGTGATAGAAAATATTTATTTGGATTGATGTGAACCCTCACTCTCTTTGCGATCCTCGGAAAACTGAACGGATTTATATTTTGCGTATATCGGTGTTTTCATGGTAGTGGAAAGAAAATTGTCGTCGGAACGAAACTACACAAGCACGTTCACGCATTGAGCATATAAAAAAAATAGTAACAGTATGGGACTGTTGACATCCATGTGTCGTTGTGTGCATACGTACGCAATTGGTCACTGTATTCAATGTTGGATTTAGCAAACTTCTTTCCTCAAGTGTCAAATAAACTGTGCGTCTATTTTGGTAGATCATGCGTGACCGAGATTCATAAACCGAAATACGGTATTAGGTAGCAAAAGTCTAAATAATGGTTATTGGATTGTCGCTAAAATATTTGAAATTATTCAAGCGTTAATATGTAGAAATGTGGATCTGAATATGGGTTTTGTTAGCCTATTTGTAAATTTGTAAAAGTTATCTTTGTCTGCGTAGTTTCTCTGTTTCTCGAACCTTCTTGTATTCCTACATTCATTCACTGTTGATTTTAAGGAATATTTTTGTTGTCATTTAAGGGACATTAGTGCATTGCCCTGCAGTTACAGATGTGTTTGATCAGGTCCACGTTTGGATGATTTGGCATGTGTGTTCTATAAAAAGAAGCTGATTTTTTGACTTGTTTTTGTTGAAATCAAGGAATGATTCTCAAATTACAATGATTTAACAATTGACATTGCATTTATTCAAGATCTTTTCCGAATTATAATCAATGCAGGGTTAGAATATAATCTCATCAGACCTTGTTAATCTAATCACGATATGACGAGACAGATTTTTTCCCGAAATTGCCATTTCTAAACCAATTGCATCCAAGTCTATAGAACATTTGAATGGTATCAGGTTAGTTAACAAAAGAAGTAATGGATTCGACAGAATATCTCAGCTTCCGATTCCTCAAGATATTGTCCGTTAACTGCACGCGCTAAATTCATAAATTTATTTATAGTATTTTAACAATTACCATAAAAAGTATATATAGAAAAAGGCACAAGAAAGACACGTATGGAGCAATAACTAAAGTTGAGACGCCATGTGTATCAGTAATATTTCTTATTCTCCTTTTGGATTTTATCAGAATAAATATGTAGCATGTGCCCCAGATCATCTGTGGTGAATATTCTAAGCATGAAACAGAAGACTTGTGTAAGATAAATTTTAGAGAGTATCTAGTTTGAAATTCCATATAAAAAAAGAAGAAGTCCTCACAGGAGGACACCGAAATACTTTGTGTAAATAGAAAACAGAACAAGCACTGGGAGAAATAGTAAGGTTACTTAAGGATACAAAGGGTAGGAAGTTGTGGGGAGCCAGGATCATCCACGTCTTGAAGGGACACGGCACATAAAAGAAGTATGATTGTTAAAAATCGATTCTAAATTACTGATTTACTATTCAACTTGAATTATAATCAATGCAGGGAGAATATAATCTCATCAAGAATTGATATGAATGTTTTAAACAATTCACCTGCATTTGAATTATCAGGTTAGTTACAAAGATGTCGAGACAAAATATCTGCTTATCTTTGGTATTGTCTTTTTATTTATTTTGTATTTTAAATACGATACGACACGTATGGACAACTGTACCGTTCTATAGAGAAATTTTTACTACAAAATACTGGTTTCTCCAAATTTTTTGGTTCAAAAGACCCAAAGAGTTTTTCAGATGGTTAATGTTTCACGAAGAAGCATGGCACATGGAACTAGAACAATCTACCCCGGTTGACTAAAAGGGTTCGTTTCGAAATTCCAATCACCTGAAGAAGTCCGGAGGGACAGCGCCCGAAACGTTGTGAATAAGGCGATGAAGATGAGGATAACAATCCGAATGATGTAAATAATACAAGGAATGTGTTATTATAGATAACTTATGGTATGACATTTTCTTGCTATATTCTGCCTTTTATAGATTACGTTTCTCCAATTTTGAAAAGCCATTTTTAGATGAATTTTCTCATTGCCTTTTTACATTCAGACAGAAGAATGAGAAAAATCTAGCTTCTTTGATTAAATAATGGCCAGTTCGAAATTCTATGACAGTTATCCAGACTAACAAGCTCCCGATGAAGGCACAACGGATGAAACGTTGTAGGAATAAAAATGAAGCTGAAAATATTAGCGATACCCTTTATGCATCTTTGTCTGTATTTTCTCAAATAACCGTTGAGTCCTGTTTAAAATCGTTACTGGCATATTTTATTGGATGTGCTTTGTAGTATCAAGGACAAAGCTTCACAAGGAGAAATGGAAGAGAGGAGTTTGAATTCTAGTCGGGTTCGTTATATTCCCATTTGCGCAAATAGCCTTGGCAAAGGTATGAATCCATTTCTTCTCAACCACATCTATGAGTTGAATAGAATGGTATGGGAACCAGTCTACCGTAGAAAGAAACGGCAGCCTAGTGCGGGAAAATAGCAAAAAAACTTCCGCCTAGTCAATCGTGAATCGAAAGAGGTGTGGTTGCTCAAGCGTGTATTACGTATGCCAGTTGACTGACCGATTGCGATGCCCATTAAAGTTGTAAGCGATTATGGCTCTTAACATATTAATTTTCATAATTATCTGGGAATTACCATTGATTTTGCGAAAAATACTAGAGTTGACAAGAATTTTATTCTCCACGCTTTTGAATTAAGTATATTTCTCTAGGAATTGTTGGCATTTAAGGCGAGAGAACACCGACTTCCCTGCTTCTTATAGTTGAGAGAAGAGATTGACTCATGCTTTTCTAAGGGCTTAAGATGAAAAAAAAAAGCTCACGTGGTCGACTGGTTAGAGTATTCGCATTTTTACCATGAGACCCTGCTTCGAATCTCACTATGGTCGATTTGTCAGGAAGGAAACTTCCTGATGTTATCGGTTTGGTTTGTTTTATTTTACGGCATATCAAACTCAATGGTTCATTTAATGCCGACAAATTTTTTTTTCCTGATAATATATTTGTTTTGTCAAAAATCTATTTCTGTTAATATTTTTTTCCTTAAAAACGTATAGCTGGTATTATTATTTTTCAAAAAACGTATAGCTGGTAATATTATTTTTTCAAAAACGTATAGCTGGTAATATTATTTTTTCAAAACTTATTCTTCAAAAAAAAAAATAAAATAAAAAAGCAAAACGTATAGCTGGTAATACTTTTTCAAAAACGTACAGCTGGTAACATTCTTTTTTCAAAAACGTATTATCAAAGGCCTTACTGTTGGACGTAGTTTATTGTCATACCCAGGACACGGATGTAGTTTATCGTCATACCCAGGACGGATGTTATAGGACTGGAGGAGGAAATCCCAGTTTAAAGCACCTGTGGAAAGTTCCTGAAAACCATACCACGTTGACTCAAGCTTGGTGAGTGAGATTGGGTAGACGGAACCCATGGGAGTCGTCGATAACTATGCTAGCACGAAGTTACAAGTCATCAGGAACGAGGGTTTGACCGTGCTGGTCTTGTTGAAATAGTATCACGCTTGATAACCCGCTCTTTCCCAGGAACTGTAATTAAGGCCTGCTCAGTACAGTTGCAGCATAAACCAGAGGTTTATACTGTGGGTTCTGCGGCTGTTGAATAGACACAAATTTGCCTGAGAAAAGGTCTGCAATAGAGATTGGCTAGCCGCCTAATAAACGAATATCCTCGAATACAAGTGACCAGCTATACAATGTGAGAATTTATATAAGAGATTAGGTCGGAATTGGAACTTTGATGTTCGATTCTATTTTACCTGCAGTTAACCGTTATATTAACAGAGAATCCATATAACGACTTTATAGTCAACAACATTAATGATTTAACCCTTATTCTATTTCATGTTTAATTTAACTCATTTTCTTGGCAAATATCTTGCGTCTGAACCTGTACTTTATATGCTTTTCAGATCGCATCGAATTTTACAACACTTTCCTTACGTGACTACCAGCATTAATTAATTTCCCAAGTCAGCATTCCTGACCATAGCAAATATTCTTCTCTGGGTGGAGTTCGGTAGCGTGATAAAGGAAGCCACTTAGTAAATTAAACAGTCGATGTGATTCTGCAAATGCTATATTTTAGGTCCTAAATAGATATTTCCACATTGTTGGAAACGTTCGAAGACTGTGTTGCGCCAAACATCAAAGCAATTAGAAAGTGATAATCTGTCAGAAATACAGTATAAAAAGAAAACTACTGTCTTTTAATACAACACGAACATTGATGTAGAATATGTAGCTGGTGTGAGACGGTAATGGAGAATGTAAAGCGACCCGACCAAATAGTGTTCACTCACGGTTACTGTGTCAAGGCAGGGTGGAATATAAAGCTACCACATCAAATAAAGGCCCCAATTACTTTCGCTTTATAAGCTAAGTGTGCGTATACAGGCTTACGATCACGGCTACAGTGCAAAATCAATGAAGGGTTTGCAGCTACCACGCTAAAAATGGTTCCGCTCACACATGTTGCAACCGAAAATGGTTACGCTCATTTCTGCTATCGGAAAGTAGCAAGGGGTATTCAGAAACTCCACGAAACAAGGTTCAGATCACATCAGATTCCTAAAAGACAGTAGGGAAGATGGAGCTACACCGCCAAAGATTGTTCCGCTCACGGCTGATGTGTAGGTGTCTTGAAAAATATTGACGTTTTGGTAGACTTTCTGGTCTGTTCATAATACGTTAAATTCTGAGCGGAACAATCTTTGGCGGTGTAGCTCCATCTTCCCCACTGCCTTTTACGAATCGGATGTGATATATTCTTCAGTAAAATGAATGGTGCAATTTGGCTGCTTGGCGTTTGTTCATGTTTTTGAAAAAATACGGTAGATTTGGCTGACTCCTTCTGTCGAGTGAAGATGGCTCAGTCGTAGAATCTCTAACTGAAAACTAAATCGGTTGGGGTTCGATCCGGGCTTAAGGCATTCGGTTGTCTAGTCGCACTGAGGAGCAGTGATACAGCGAAACAGTAGTGTCTACGAATGACATACATACATACATATATATATATATATATATATATATTTATAAATTATATATATATATATACCCGTTTGGAAAAACCTGAGGTATTTTGGTTTGTAATTGAACAAACCAATGTCCAAGGAAAATAAAGGATAAAAAAAGAAAAAACTAAGAACATGTAATTGAGGCGAAAGCAATCGTCCAGAATCCAAGTTCAGAGTCTAAAGAAATGTGACGTCGTCCCCCGGTCGCAACGTCGACTGTGTCGTTCGATCCCGGTCGCGGCGCCAATTAAACGTGTTTCGGTCTGTCTTTGGACGAAAGTCGAAAAAAAACTTATTTCTGTTGTCATTCTAAGTCGCTCTTCAAACTACTTGTTCTTGGTTTGAAGAACCAAGTGTGCGTGAATCTTGGTCAGCTTTCTTGACGCGGGTTTCAACACGGATCGCTCATCTCTGTGTCGTCCACGGCTGAACTCTTTCACCATCCGCTATCAAATATATATAAATATTTATATCGGTTGGGGTTTCGCTTTTTATTCATCAAAACTGGGAAATATCTGTCGGCGCCAGGGGTTTTTCGATAATTCTAAATACGTATCCACCCTTCTTATTTCTGGTTATATTTTTCATTCCTTTCCAAATTCATGTAAGCTCAATTACTTTGCCTCTGAGGGGCGTTGCCTGCTTCCCCCGTTCTTCGTATCGGCTTCTCATATCAAATTTGACAGGGGCGTCGATAATTCTCCTATAAATCAAAACCCCTCTCTGGCCAATGAGGTCCTGGTCGGGTATCGTTCTTATCCTTCGTGTGTCAAATTCACCGTTTTCGTAATGAACTTTCGATTTAATAATTAATACTGTGTCAGTGATCTTATTTAGCTCGTTTTAGTCGGTGTGGATCAATTCTGTTTTGTTTTCAGGAAAGGAACACCTTGCTTAAAAAAAAAAAATATTAATCTAAATCGCCCCCACCATGAGCGACCGCGATGACACCTTCGGCTTTTTAACACGTGGTATTTGTCAACCCTTTATCGCTAATTGATATTAAAATAAGAAAAGGATTTTTAGACCTGTTGGCTGAAATGAACGAAATAAAATATTTCATTTTCCTCCGGCCGAAGGTCCGATAATAAAAATCTTTATTATCTCAAAAAAAAAATTTCAGCGACATCATCTTGTGTGGCTTTTTTTCAGATTTATAATGAAATTAATGGTTTGCCTTCATATCCTTAATACCTCCACCCATCCCTTTTACTATCATCCAAATTTTACACTTTCCCCGTTACTTATCAATATTTTCATTGTCCCCAAACTTCGTTTCTTCAACCAATTGATAAATAACGGCCATTTTCCCCAGATGGACATGCTTACTCCATATTTTTCGAACTTACGATCTGTCAGCCGTGCGTGTAACGCTGTGTTTTCGAACACTTTTTCTTCTTCGCCTTACCAGTGAACAAAAGAAAGAATTATTCTTAAACCCTGAAATATTTTCGGCCCGGAAAATCTCTGGTTTAAATCAAGTCATATCGAGAATATTTTTTCAAACCGTGGTGCATGGTGCCAGGAACGACTTTGTGGAATGGAAATAAAGTGCTCAAACATTAAACATGCTGGAATTGACGTTCATCCTTTTAAATACGAAAAAATGAAATAATAATGGAATTCATTCGTTTTCTTCATATATTAATTTGAACAAGGTTATATATATATATATATATATATATATATATATAAATATATATATGTATATATATATGTGTAAAGAGACGCATATATTATAATCAAAATGATGTAAGCGAAATGGTTATTTGACTCTTGATTGACAGTTGTAAAGGCAAAATATTTGCCCCATAAATAAGATAAATAAAAACAGTTTTCGAACCAAAGGCAACGTTCTTATCGTGAGAAACTACAAAACTCAAAATTAGTATTGAACTTTGATTCAATAATAATCCATTAATTTTTTTAGTAGACTATCGTTCTGTTCATATAATTAAATACTATAATTTTAACGGTAATTCTTATATATATATACAGCCATTTAAATTTAAAAAAAACACTTTTATTTTCTTTCATTCAAAATACAGCCAGTTTTCCGTACTGAATGAATGTAATCATTTCTATTTTTTCCTCAGATTAGGTCAAAACAGCAGGTGGACGTTTAAAAATCTATTTTCATGCCATAATGAAATTTGTTTGGTCTTAAAAATATTGCGTCATCCCTGATTGTAAGATTTTTATCACCCAGACACTATTGTCTCGATTAGATTATTTGTCCTACGGCCATTGTCTGCGATGGACAAATTATTACCAGGGAACATACATTTGTTGTTGTAACGCTGTACGAACACACTATCCTTACCAGTGAACAAAAAAAAATACTATCAACTGGCCCGGAAACTCTCCTGGTTTAAATCCAATCGAGATCCGTGGTCAATCTGCAATGAACGACTTTGTGGAATGAACATACGATTACTTGTTCATCCGAAAATACGAAACAATGTAAATAATAATGGAATTATTTTTTTTGAAAATTAATTTGATTATATATATATATATATATATATATATATATATATATATATATATATAATATATATACTTGTTAAGGCATTAAATAACCCTGAGGACTCTTGATTTGGGAATTCAAATATTTAAACCAGATTCGACCAAATTAAACTAAAAGTGTTTTTTGATCATAAATTTAAGTATCCATTAATTTTTAAGCTTACGTTTTAAAAGTTTAACGGTAATTCTTCTGCAGCCATTTAATTTAAAGAAAATTGATGTACGTAGGTCCTGAATCCAACAAATCATTATTTTTTCATGTCAAAATAAAAACGTTTAAAATTAGCTTTTAATGCCAGCCATGTATATTTGAAGGAAAAATTATTACCAGAAATACAACTTCGAATAAACAAATTACCCGCAATACTTTTATGAAGGAAAAATTATTACCAGACATACATTTGTGTAGAAAAACTTACCAACAATATCTTTTAGAGGAAAAAAAAAATTATTATCAGCAATACCTTTTATAAGGAAAATTATTTCCTGACATACATTTTTGAAGGAAAATTATTACAAGCAATATATTACCAACAATACTTTTTTGAAAAAATTATCAGTAATACATTTGTGCAAAAATATTTGTCGGCATTAAATAACCTACTGAGGGAAAAAAAATCTTGTCGGCATTATATAACTCATTGAGTAAAACAAAACAAACCAAACCAAACCAAATTAAACCTTTTGTCGGAAACATATTTTGACATTAAATAAGTACAGATAGCCTGACAACTTTTATTGATTTGTAAAACAAAGCAAACCAAACCAAGTATGAGGAAAGAAAGTGGCGGGTAAAATGAAACAGAAATCATATCTACTGTCAGAAAGAAAAAAAAAATCATTCTGAAGAGTCAAATTTCTAATGCTTGAATTCATCATTATGATTACACTGTTCATATCCAAGATTTGCAGGCATACAGAAAGATTACAAATGCAATGCACTCAACGACCTGATATTCGATTTTGGGCAATTACTCGTCTCAGTCTCGGTGTTTATTATTTTACAACACTTACAACGGTTTGTGATACCCTTGGAACATTTTTATTTTGGAGTTCTCTTCAGTGATGATCGAGTCAAGATATTTGAATTGGATCACTACTTCACGTTCCTGATCACCGACTTGTATGAAAGACGTCATTGTAAAATAAATGTGGTTTTAACAAAACTCATGATAGAAAGTGTTATGGTAATTTATCTACGCACGCATGGACACTCTCAGCTATAAATAGGAGCAGGTACTGCCTTTTGGAGAGGAAAGTTTCCAGCATTCAGCTTTGAAAGTCGGACTGAACATTCTTGCTGCAACACTCTCGTTTGTATTACTGTTTCTTTTAATAAATTTGTTTAACTCAATTCCTCTTGTGTCTTTATTTCTGGCCCTTTTTTTCTACAACTGTAACTCTATCTCTCATCATCTCTCATCTATCTATCTCTATCTATCTATCTATCTAGCTATCTCCTTCTGTTAATATGTATGTATGTATGTATCTATCTATCTATCTATCTATCTATCTATCTATCTATCTATTATGGTAATTTACCCAGCTATAAATAGGAGCAGGTACTGCCTTTTAGAGAGGGAAGTTTCCAACAGTCAGCTCTTATAATCAGACCGAACATTCTTGCTGTAACACTCTTTCTGTTAATATATTTGTTTAACTCAATTCCACCCTTTGTGTCTTTATTTCTGGCCCTAAAAAGGCCACAACAGTATCTCTGTCTGGTCAAATCTATCTATCTATATATCTATCTATCTACTATGGTAATTTACCCACGCACGCATGGACTCTTTCCGCTATAAAGGAGCAGGTACTTCTTTTTGGACAGGGAAGTTTCCAGCAGTCAGCTCTGACAGTCGGACGGAAGATTCTTGCTGTAACACTCTCGTTTGTACATATTTGTATTACTGTTTCTGTTAATATATTCCTCCATTGTCTTTATTTCTTGCCCTAAAAGACAACAACAGAAGATTGAGGAATATGGACATTTATACTTATAATTAGAAAGAGACAAATGAAATTTCGATGACAGATGACGAGGAAAAGGGTTTGGAGAATATCCCACTCACAGTACAGGCAAGAAAAGTGTTTTAACGTAGGGAAGGTAACTGAATGGAATAATCAAACGAAGGTTGGTAATGAACGATAATACTTAGAACAAGAACAGCACATATATGAATCGCCAGTAGTCAACTGCTAGAAGTGAGTCAAGTGAATTCCACAATGAATCACCAACTGAAGGATATATACCAAACACCCCTCGATGTCCGATGTGGCACAAGGCCGAATTTAATTTAGGGTATCCGAGTCTGTAGGCTCGGCCAAAAATTCCCCGTAGACCCCATATAAAACGGGGATGTGTAGCTGTTTCCCGAGACGAGACTCTGCCTTTCGACATAGCCTCGTCTTGGGATCCTCTCTGCCCGGAGGAAGAGTTTTTGACCAACACAGCTGGAGACGAATCTCCAACGACAGGATATATACCATCCACCACACGCAGTCAGATGTAGCACAAGGCCGAATTTAATGTGGGTTATCCGTACCCGTAGGCTCGGCTAAAAATTCACTGTAGACACCGTGTGTAATAGGGTCGGATATCTGTTTCCCAAGACAAGACTCTGTCCTTCGGCATAGCCCCGTCTGGGCTTCCTCTCTGAGAGTTTTACCAGCACAGTTGGACATGAATCTCCAACTGCAGACCAACATACAGTATTTACTACTGCATTTATGTGAATGGGGGACATACCCATTATTGTCCGTAGGTATGCTACAAAGAGCCGATGGAAAATGTTGCAAAATGGAACGAGCTTCTACTATCGTCTTCCAGCAACATCACAATTTAATAACGCTCTACCTGGAGTGGCGCTCTGAACATGTATTGAGTTAACATTAGTAAAAGATGAATTTTATAATAAACATACTATGTGGGCATAATATTTTTATGATAAATATTTACATTAACTTATTTGGTGGTATGAAATTTTATCATTTTAAGCGTTTTTAATGGTATACTAAATATATTTATTGTATATGCTATAAATCCTAATTTTATTATTATTCTATGTCTTATTGTAAGTAACATACCGAACAAGCTTGCGTAAATGAACGACAGAACGTATAGTAGAAAGGAACGTAAAAACAAATATTGTTAAGTCTTACAAAGGAAATTCTGGTGAAACATGTTCACCCATGTTCTGAATGAACAAAGCATATAGAAGAAAAAGCTTCTTCCTATCGGGTATGTCCATGAAGGTCATCGTTAAAGGCTAATTCTTACACGCCCATGAGATTCAATGGCGGCTTCCCCAAGGTTTTCTGAACGGTCTTAGCATTTTTCTGCTATATGTTAATGATTTGCCTAAGAAAATTTTCACATGATTAGTAAATATATATGCAGATGATACCAAGGTTTAAGCGAGAAGCAGCAAAAAATCGAGATGACCAGAACGTGGCAACAGGTCTCTCCTCGGAAATTGTTCATACAGCTCAATGGGAGTGGAATTGGTTTTGTTTGGTTTGTTTTGTTTTACGGCATATCAACCTTGTTGGGTTATTTAATACCGACAAGATTTTTATTGCTGGAAATTTTCAAAAGTGTATTACTTGTAAATTTTTTTTTTAACAATCTATTGCCGGAAATTTTTTTTTCAAAAATGTATTGCTGTTACTATTTATTTTTAAAATGTATTGCTGCTCTTTTCTTTCAAAAATATATTGCTGGTAATATCATTTTGGAAAAATTTATTGCTGGTATTTTTTTTCAAAAATGTATTGCTGGTAATTTTTTTCAAAAATGTATTGGTGTTAATAATTTTTTGAAAAATGTATTGCCGGTAATAATTTTTCAAAAATGTATTGCTGAAATTTTTAAAAATGTACTTTTGGTAATATTTTTTTTTAAATGAATTGCTGGTAATTTTTTTTCTCAAAATGTATTGCTGCTAATATTTGTTTTATAAATGTATAGCCGGTAATATTTTTTTTAATGTATTGCTGGCATTTTTTTTCAAATATGTACTGGTGGTAATATATTTTAATTGTATTTCTGGTAATATTTTTTTTTAAATGTATTGCTCGCATTTTTTTTTCAAAAATGTATTAGCGGTATTTTTTTAACATTTATTGCTGGTAATATTTTTTATCAAAAATGTATTGCTTGTAAAGAATTTTCCAAAAACTTTTTTTAACACCTATTTTTATACTTTCATAGTGTCTTGACCCCTTTTGTGTGGTTAACTATTCTCCATAGCTGAGACCCTGATAGGTGCTACGATCCCGGGTCAGGGTGGACCTGGGAACAACAGCAATTAAGATGTGTTTCCACACTTCTCAAAACCTCCCAATCAGAAGCCTTGCCGTTGGGTGTAGTTTATTTTCTTACCCAGGACCCGGATGTAACGTATCCTCATACCCAGAACGGAGTGGGACTGTTTTGAAACATTCATTAGCTACAAAACCAAGCAAGAAATGTTTCATCATCATCACAAAACAGAACCAGTCTTCTCCAGTTTTGATGAATGGTCACGATCTGAATGAGGGTCATTGCCTTCAACGTCTATTGGGCCTCGAGCTCACTTAAAATCTAGTGGGAGTGGAATATACGAGCCACCGTCAAAAATGGTTGCTTTAAAGAAGGTCGATTCCCTGTAGCGAACCAGAAAGTACATTACTCCTTTTGTATTATTTTATGTATACAAGAGTTAGAAAAAAATGGTATTGATGCCAGATCTGGACCAGAGCTACACAATCTTGTCTTTCCATCTTCGCGCGAGTTTTAAGAGGGTTCCGCGGCCTTGTGGATGATAAATTGTTTTCCATCCTTCAACACTTGCCCGCAGACGAAACGTTGCTAGCCTCTCGTTAATCTATGACTGGGGTTTGTGTAAACTACATGCCGGGATTCCAGCTTCATAGTACCTCGTCTCTTTATATTCCATAAATAAGGAGGAAGTTCCACTTAAACTGTTGTAATGTTGAACGGACTTCTACTATCGTCGCCGATCAATCGTTTTCTATCCTACATGACCTCATAATATGCAACACCTGCTCACTTCCAGCACACCTTTATAACATCACAATTTAGTGACCATCTACCTGGAGTGGCACTCTGGAAATGTATTGAGTTAACAATAGTAAAGGATGAATTTTATAAAAAACATACTGAGTATAAAGTATTTTTATGAATATGTTGCGCCAGTTTGAAATAGACTATACCCACATGAGGTAATTTTAGATTTTTTGCTCCTTAATACATATATGCTATGTTATAATAAATACATTGACTTCTTGAGATGTTGTGAAAATCAAGACAAACACA
This sequence comes from Acanthosepion pharaonis, assembly GCA_903632075.3. Taxonomy (NCBI): domain Eukaryota; kingdom Metazoa; phylum Mollusca; class Cephalopoda; order Sepiida; family Sepiidae; genus Acanthosepion; species Acanthosepion pharaonis. The sequence goes on along the minus strand of CAHIKZ030000245.1, from coordinate 650,149 downwards.
GTTGTGAGGAAAATACTTATATTCATAAAAAGCAATTAACAATAGAGTGATTAGTAGAACGAAGGTTTTAACAAACAATTCCAAAGTCTATAGTCCAACGGTATGTACCGGGTAAGCTTATATGCTAGCCACACCCACGAGGGTGTCATGCGGCTGGCCTTTTTTAATGTGGGCATTCCCGAGCCATTAGGCTCAGCCAAAAATAGCCCATTTGAACCCCGTATAAACAGGTTTCAGGGCCCATTTTTACCTCCCCGAAGGAGACTTCGCCCTTCGGCGTATATAACCGATCATATATATATATAGATATATATATTTTTTTTTATATATTAGGCTATATTTGATATAAACGGTTCATATTTTACCTCCCCAAAGGAGACTTCGCCCTTCGGCAACCTCCTTCGGGTTCCTCTCCGTAGACAGAGAGTTGAACTGATCAAGAAAGTATCTGTATTCAGCCACCCACCCACGAGGGTGTCATGCGGCACAAGGCCTTTTTAATTTCCGGAGCCATTAGGCTCAGCAAAAAAATAGCCATTTGAACCCCGTATAAACGGGTTCAGGGCCAGTTTATCTCCCCAGAAGGATTCGCCCTTCGGCGTAGCCTCCTTCGGGTTCCTTCTGTCCGGAGACAGAGTTGAACCGATCAGTCTCTCAAAAAGTATCTGGAGTACGTTTATATAAGAGGGACCAGTCCATTACTAGTTAGAAGGTGTTCTCTTTGTGAACAAGTTTTAACATTTGATCGTAGGATCATCGCATATACCAATGTTATATTGCCATATATATATATATATATATATATATATATATATATATATATATATATATATATATTTTGTATTTATGGTGAAATTACGTTGATAATTGTGGTTCGTTCGATCACGGTCAATAGTTAGGTAGGAGATCCCTTAAAGACACTGGATGCTCTATGAAACAGAGGAATAAACCCCGGAAAATGTCTGTGAAATGTGGAGATAGGGAGCAGGGTAAAATATGTCGATGAGTACACCAACAGACTAGTTTTGGATCACATCTTTTGTTGGCCGAGGAAAGTCACTGAACACGGCAAAGAGATAGCGTCTCTAAAACGAGAGATTGCAAACTTTAAAACAATTTGACAAAGGGAAGTTGAGGAGTGTATATATATGGATAATCATTTTTAAATTTCAGAGATATAAAATATTTACCTCAAAGAGTAATAAGATATAAAGTTTTTAAACGAAGGAAACTTAACATTAGAGAAAATTTCAGCTTAGATGAGAGGACAGTAATTGAAATCATTGGCAAAATATCAATAAAAACATCTTTAAAATAAATAGGATTAAAATAACGTAAAATTAATAAACAAAAAATGATAACACCAAATATATGAATTTAGGTGATGTTTCGAATTTAAGAAAGAAAAAAAAAACATACAGAATATTAAGAACATTGTCAAAAGGCATGAAATCAACCAAACTGACACATTTTATGCTATTAAAAACATTCGAACTGTTATCCTCATTTTTATAGCTATATTCACCGCGTTTCGGTCATTGTACCTTCTGGACTACTTCAGGTGATATACATTGGAATTTTGAACTGAAATTTTTATTTAGTCCACAGAGGTAGATTGTTCTAATTCCACATACCATTTCCTTTTTATATCTGAGTTTCAGTTAATTACCTTTAGTAACTCAAATGTTTTTTTTGTTCCCTCTGATATGGCCAGGTATTGAACTCACAACTCTTTGTGTCAACTCACTTTTTGGATTACTTCAACCAACGCTTTTATCCACTGCGCCATGTGTCTACCACATTTTAATGAGCATCAAAAAGAAAACATATGTAGCTTGGGTAATGAAGTACATCGCAAAAAATAATTCTTACTAATGAATATCGAGCTACATTGGATGAACTGGATATCTGGATAAAAGAATGGATCCTTCTTGTAACCAGTCAACTTCCAGGACACAAATTGCTCAAGGGAGAGTAGTCCTTTCATAATAGATAAAGGTTCATGATAAATGCAGAAAAATATTCGAAATTCACGGACAAGCCATTTTCATTACTACAGGTTAGAAAAATCTTGAAGCTAGAGCAGATGTGCACAATACAAACTCCTTTCACTTTCTGAAAAGTTGACTATTGACCACTTTAGAAAATTTTTTCAGAGACATCAAATTAATGCAACCGATTCTTGCTTCTCAAAACATTAATTCAAATGACAATATTTAAAACATGAAAGGAAAGCAATATACACAACAAAGAACACTTGGAAACAATAAAAACTGTATTAATAACGTGTTGTGGAGTAAATAAAACACCCCCGGTAACACAAAAGAATTATGCAAGATGCCTTAAATAAAGAACTCAAACTGTATCAATGGAAGAAGGAATGCATTGCAGTCTGTCCCAGGCTCGCGACAAGATAAGACAAGGCCGCTGTCTTCGGGCGGAGGATGACACAATCGGGCTCTGTCTTTGGATAGAGGCTCGTCTGAGAAAAACAGACCAGTTCTGTACCCGAGACCGCTTTGGTGGGGGCTGGGTAAATTTTGACCAGTGACCCGGGTGGAAACTCTCTGGTTCCTCACGGTAAACTTGACCTTGTGTTGCATCTAGTCCGCAATGGGCTGACCGACAAATACCAGACCGTTGGAGTCAAGCAGTTCGCTGCCAGGCACGCGACTGTCTTGTCGAACGCTCTGCCTGCAGAGAGGAACCCAGAGGAGGCTTTCCCAAAGAGCAAAGTCTCGTTTGGGGAGGTAGACAAACCCGACCCCGTGTAAACACTATCATCATTTTGTTAGTTGCATACGTCTGTCTAGTATGTAAGGATTTCACACGGTTTTGAGTTCAGAATTTTCCTTCTCCTACATTTATTACCAAACAAAGTGAGAGATCCCATTGTGCAATGCTATTTAAGCCATAGCTGAGGTATGCGAAGCGATTGATTCATCGAAAGTAATTATAAAGAATGTGACTGGAACTCGAATTCAACGTTTTCTCGTTCTGAGTCAGTAACTAACAAACCGCCTGCTTATCAAAAGCCAGTATTAATTCTAAAAATTAAAATACGAACCGTCTTGGGTATGACGGTAAACTACATCCGCGTCCTGGGTATGACATATAACCTACATCCGCGTCCAGGGTAAGTCGATAAACTACGTCCAACAACAAGGCCTCTAATCAGGAGGTTTTGAGAAGTGTGGAACCACCTCTTAATTGCTCGTGTTCCCAGGTTCACCCTGAGCCGGGGTGGTAGCATCTGTTAGGGTCCCGGTTATGGGCAAATAGTTAACCTCGAAACTGAGGTAAAAAGCATTATGAAAATGTAAAAATAGCTTTTAATACCAGAAATACCTTGTAAAAGATTGTTACCAGGAATAAATCTTTGAAAAAAAAACTATTACCAGCAATACGTTTTTGAAAAAAAAATATTACCAGATATACAATTTTCATGAAAAAACATTACCAGAAATAGATTTTTAACAAAACAAAAATATTACCAAACATTAAATAACCCATTGAGGCCGTAAAACAAAATAAACCAAACCAATCTAAACCAAAGAATACATATTCTACTCATATGAATCTATCCTAAAAATGTTATCGGCATTAAATAACCCATTGAGGTTGATATGCCGTAAAACAAAATAAACCAAAATTAAAATACGAAGTGTATAATACAGGGCGTCCATAAATTCTGCACACATAGGAAATAACATTAAGTATATTTTTACCTGCACAGGTGAAACATGGTTTTGTTTAAAGGGAAATAAGAATTGACTTCTTTTTCTGATGTGAAAGGAGAAGGTGTACTCAATGAAAATCAAAGATGCAACACACTTTATTGAATGCATAAAGAGTGAATGTGCTAAAATTGACGGCAATGTGAAATTATTGCATCGAGTTCACATTTATCTCGCAAAGCGCATCATCCTTTGCATCACAAATGGTGGAAATCAAATTGAAAATGTTATTTGTTAATATTCCAATTCAATAAAAGGTTAAAAATTTAATTTCTAGAAAATATACATATTTGCCTATATGTCCAGTTTTTAGAAATACCCTGTAGAATAAGGAGAAATTAATTATCTTCCGAAATCTATCCGTCACCATCTCCCGTATACTGGCAAACAAAGGTTTTCATCGATTTCATCACCGTCTACAAGTAGTACAGAATCACTTAGGTATCCAATGACAAGGTAAGTACTCAGGACAAAGTAATTTATTGCAAGATATCCGTCACAAGTTAACAACCATTCGTGTGTTTGTAAAATCTATCATACCCATAGCTTCAATAACCTAAATATTTTCTATTGTTAGCGCGTTAACTCTTGATGCAATTAGCAGTCCTCAGATAGCCATTAGTAGCACTATTCAATCATTTCTTTTGTTCTCTACATCTCCGTTGTATAGTCGGTTTTGCCTTGAAGCCAATCCATTGCCCCTCTCCTTTATCTTCTGGGGCGTTCAGATTTCTGTGTCCACGAATCTTCCTGGCTTCCCTTTAGGCCACCATTGCCAGTCGTTTAGTCGACTCTGGGAGATCCATTAGATTCAAATGGGTACGCACTGCGATACAGTAATGGTTTTATTGTGACGTCATTATAGCTGTTAAGTGCAGGAAAATTCCCGCGTTATTATGGTATCCCGGCATGCACTTCTTTTGAATTATATTCTTTTGCGAACAATTGTATTGGGAAGACAAAAGCAATGGCATGTCCGCATTTGAAGTATGTAATAAGAAAACAAGGAAATAAAATACATATAAAATTAAATAAAACAAAAATATTTGTGTGCATTTTGCGCATGACAGTTTTCAAAAGAAAAAATAATTCTCGGCTTGGGGTGTTTAGAAACAAAAAACAGAGAAAATATTGGATTTCATTCCAATAATTTGAGATGCAGGCTTTTAATTTTTATTTAAAGAAGTTAGGCTACTTCTTTTTGACAGAATGAATTAAATAATATGAAACCTAGTTGCTAGGATTTAATAAAAAAAAATTATGAATACAAAAAAACAAAACAAAAAAAAAACGAAAACAACATTCATTTAAATGGATGCAGAAAACACCAGGGAAAGTGTAATATTTCAGGCAGGTTTAACTGAGTTTTTAATATTTCTTTTGAAGCAAAAGCAATAATATATATATATAGTCATCCACAGAAAGACAGTTTCACTGATCCTCAATGTGGCTAGATGTTCGACTGCATCAAGCCGGGATCGAACACAACTAATTTGTCATCAGTCAGATCTCTTACCGTTAGACCATCGCCGCGTGACAGAAACGAAGGGAATTTTAACGTTTTTCCTTTATACGAAATACGTTAGCGACTCATAGAACACTATTAAATTTTACTTAGAGTAATGCTTATATATATATATATATATATATATATATATATATATATATATATATATATATATATATATTCGACTAAATCAGTTTTGAAAATCTGCAGTGAAACAGCTTGAAACATATATTCTTTTAAGTAATTATTAAATTTACTAGTTTACATGATTCTTCAAAATGAAAAAATTGTTTAAAATTTTTTTCATTTTCACGACTCATGTAAACTAGTAAAATTCAAAATTTTTTTCCTGCGTGTTTCTCTGTTAAATACTGATTGATTTGCGTATAGCTTTGTGGTTACCGGCGTGGAACGTGAGATTGCCGTATCGATTTAAAATCCCATCATATGCAATTGCCTACGCTTCTGCACAAATACATTTTGAAAATTAAAAATCCATCTCCAACTATAAATTAATAACAGAGCAGACTACGTTTTCTAAGCTTATTTGGCAGTCAGTCTATGAGAAAGATAACTCCAGATTCACACCCGGCTATTGTAATAACGTCAGCAACACTGAGATTATGACACTATACACCACAGAGGAGCTCATATGGTTAACATAAATAAGCATTACTTCTTGAATATTAAATTAAATTTATCTTGGAAATTCTACCGATGCCCGTTGTTTAATATCAATTTCTCTTAAAAATGTTGACTTTCTAGATCCCTACGGAGATTCTGCCTCGGATTATCTTCATCGAAATCAAATTCGAAGCAATCTTTTTAAATTTTCTAACATTTTGTTTTTCATCTTATTTCGCGTAATTTTTTTCTGCACCTTCATTCTCTCTCTTCTCCACTATGAACAACTGTATCTAATATAACATGTATCTATAAATTTATGTATAAGGAAGATGTATTCACCCTTTTGTATTTCCCCCATTATGAGCATTATTATATCCATGATATAATAACACCTTATTTAACGAACGGAATGACTGAAGGGAAAAGGAATGACAAACAAGCTTTGTTTTACAGGGAGTTTTTTTAATGCTACGTTGCACACAATATTATATATACATATATACACGTGTCCCACGTAGAGAACAATATAACATATATCTACACAGAAAGTAGGGGTTAGCAGAACGAAAAGAAAAGATCAAATATATAATATGGAGTTTCTTCTGTGTTTCTGCAGACGTCATGTATAGTAGTCCAGATTCAAACGGATCGGATCCATATGCTACCTCCCAGGCGAGGATACATTTCACGAACGAGAGACCGTGAGGCTTGGTTTTTCAAAAATGACGATTGTGTGCCGGAGTTTCTAACTGTATCTAGAAAGATATATGCCCAAAAGGGAAACGGCACGATGCCCTTGTAAGCTGCAGGGTAGGCAGATTTTGCCTCTGGCCAGGGCGTTTGGGCGCCCCGACTAAAGAAAGAAACGTCTTGGTTTGGCTACAGTAAACTGACTAAATGACTAGCCGCTCTCATCACTGTATGAAGTGACCCTACTGAGCAGCAGTCACGTGACCTATGTCCACCAACGGGAGATAATCGCTTTCTGTATCACTATACATCTTTTGTACGTTCTATGGATGCAAATTAATAAAACCTGCTGTATTTAAATATAAGCTACTTTTTTTTTTAACAGTAAAATTTTTTTTTTGAAACGATTTTTACAATCATTTCACCTCAAGTTAAATGATAGTACAATTAAGAAGCAAATATGCAAAAGTTAGCGAGAAGAAAGGACAAGTTTCAGAAGGCTAAAAGGTGGCGACTGATATTACATTTAAGACATATTATATTTGGACCAGGAAAGTTGCATCTCTGTGACTCGCCAGGAAATTTTTCTTGCCGGAGTCGATCCTTCAAATCTACAAATCAACCATTCGCCCTTGCATGGAGTATTGCTGCCATATATGGTCTGGAGCCCCTTCTGTTTGTCTCAAGGTCCCTGATAAAATCCAAAGATGGATATGCAGTCTAATTGGTCCTGATCTGGAATCTCGTCTCGTCGCTCTCTCACAGACGTACTGTGGCCTCCATCTGTCTTTTTTACAAATACTTTCACGGTAACTGGTTCCCGGACTTCATGAATTTAAGAGGATGGCATTTCGCTCTCAGTCTTTGACTGTCGAAACTGCTAAATGTAGCCGTCTTTTCTACTCCAATAGCTTCATATCTCGCACCTTTCGCCTGTGGGACTCCCTCCCCTTTTCCTGTTTCCCTGATAGATATACTCTCCAAATGCCTTGATCTATTTCCCGTCCTTCTCTTCGTCCTTTCCTTTATCACTCCTATTTGCTCTCGCTCCAACTCTCTGTAACCCCCTGCGTGCTAATGGCTTCGCGCCTTGCTTAAAAAACAAAACAAAAAACGACAAAAAAAAAAAACAAAAAACACACACACACAAAAAAGAAAAAACGTAATCCTAAACAGGAAACAAGGGATAATTCTCTAGTCTTGATAAAGAAAACTGAGAGTGTTGTGAAACAGATGATAGGCATTTGTAGTTCTATTGTGTAGAAAATTAAATAGTGAATAAAATTCAATTCATAATTACGAAATGCGGACTGAACTGACTTCATGTATATCATTTCTGAGACTTTCAAATGGAACTTTCAATTCGATTTACTTAACACAGCGGGCATGTCCAAAGCGTAGGATAAGAGAAATGCTTATTCAACAGATGTTCAGCTATCGCATCCAATTCAATCGTCTGGGAAATCATAGAATTAAAAAAAAAGTAATTAAAAGTAATGGATAGCGACTCGGATTGAGGAATCGGAGAGCCGAGTTCGAATTCCAGTCAGATCCATTACATTCACTTACGTGCTAATATCCTTGAAAAGGTATGGATCCTCTTCTTCTCCCCCAGCTATGGGTAAATAGCAAGGCAGACCGGGTTCTATGGCCTTGGATGGCAACTGGTCTACCGCAGAAAGAAATGGGAACCTACTGCGGGAAAAAATCTGCCTCGTCAGTCATGTATCGAAAGATACATGATCGACTAAGCGTGTATCACACTTGGCACATAACTGATTTAGGAGGCACGGTGAAGTAATGGATAGCGGCTCGGATTGAGGAATCGGAGAGCCGAGTTCGATTTCCAGTCGAATTCCATTACATTCACTTATGTGCTGATACCCTCAGGAAAGGAATGAATCCTCTCCTTCTCCCTCCAAGCTATGGGTAAATAGCAAGGCTGACCGAGTTCTGTAGACTTGGATGGCAATTGTTCTACAGCAGAAAGAAATGGCAAACTACTGCGGAAAAAAATCTGCCTCGTCAGTCATGTATCGAAAGATACATGATCGATTAAGCGTGTATCACATATGGTGCGTAACTGACTTGAAAAAGAAATTTGGAAAAGAAAAATTAATATAAACAAAATTATATTAGACTCGGAACGCGTTAAAAGTAAAAACGAAAACAAAATAAGTAATGACATAAAAAATTCTTATCCCTATACATATGAAACTATCAGCGGGAAAGTCCATAAAAACGGAACATTGTCCACTTAATGCACTATTAAGCCTAATAAACACTAAGAGTGTATTTATTTACCTTCAGAAAATTAAGAATAGACGGGTCAAATGTGAACAGTGATAGAATATCTATTAAAATGCGCATAAAGTCCTAAATCGTTCACTGTCACTTAAGTCTTCTATTATCTTCATCTGGGGACATCCGGGGACATGTGTCTCAATTAGAAATGTTCTCACACACTTATTTCCTATTGGCTACTTATGATTATGCTATGCATACGATTTTCATCTCGAATCGATCATCAAGAATAAAGAAATAAAGACGAAAATGAAACAAAAATTGCAGATATTTTGTTGGCCTGATGACATTCTGTTGATTCCATTTTCCCCACCCCATCCCCTTATTTTTATATCCTCTTCTACATTAATCATTTTTGGAAAGTCTTAACTTTTCAAATTTCCGATTGCAAAATAAACAAACACGTTGAACGTAGAAAAACTAAATAAGAAAGAAAAAAGAACAGAAAAAATAGAATTAAAAATGGCAAGAATTGGAAACCTTGCCAGAATTGTTCAAAATATATGTTTCTTTTTTGTTGCTTTTCTTTCATTTCTTTAATTTCTTTCTTTCTTTCTTTCTTTCTAAAGTAATTCTATATCATTTATTTTCTGCATCTTTTTGTTTGTTTGTCTCTTTCTTTTTATCTTTATTATATTTTCTCTGCATCTTCTTTCTCTGTTTCTTTCTCACCCAATTCTCATTCTGTTAACCATCTCTTTTTGCTTCAATGTTTCTTTCATTTTTTGTTTTCCTTATTTTTCTGCATCTTCTTTCTTTTTTTACTTTCTTTCTTTCTTTTCTTTCGTTCTTTTTATCTTGCATTTTCTTTCTTTTTCTTTCTTTTTCTTTCTTTTTCCTTTCTTTTCATTTCTTTCAGTCTTGCTTTTTTCTTTCTTTCTCATCTTAATTCTCTCTTATTCTTTTTAGACATCAGTTTTTGTTTCTGTTTCATTTTGTGTTAGTTTGTTTCATTCTTATTCTTTTTCTTTACGTTCTCGCTTTTTTTTCTCTTACGTCATCTTTTAACTGGACATAATTCGATTTTTCATCAATAGTTTTTGTTTATTTGTTTTTACTTCTCATCCATTTAGTCATTCATTCTTTTTTTTTCCATTTGTCTTTTAATTTTTCTTCCTGCCGTAAAAGTCTTTTTCCCACCTTTTTATTTTAACTCTTCTTATTTTTTCTTTGTTTTTCGAATATTTCTTCTTGAAACTTTCCAGCATTTTTTCTTTCTTCATTTTCTGTCTTTTTTCTACAATGTCTTTCGATTTCTTCACATTATCTTTGCCTCTTTCCCCTCAGATTAGTTCTTTCGTAATTGTCGAGGAGTGAGTTTCTTTTATCTACACGTTGTTTCGTAGGCTTCCTATATTATCTTTAATATATTTCATTCACTCCATTCCTCTCCTTTCATTCTTTCTTATTCAATTCTGAATCATTCTTCTTTTTCGTTCGTACATTTTTAATTCTATAATTACTATTCTTCATCTTTTTCATTGAATTTCTTTTTATTTCTTTCTGTATCTCAATTTCTGTTTGTTTTTTTGTGTGTGTGTGTGTGTGTTTCACTGAATTTCATTTTTTTTCGAGTTTCCCTTTCCCACTTTGTTACTACAACTTCCAAATTTATATTGTTTTTTTTCCAACTCATTCACTTTGACTTGCAAACAAATGATTGAATTATTTTTTAACGTATCAAATCAATACAACGCCCAGACATTTAAATTTGAACTCGTCATACGTCTATACTCTCTGATTATGCTGCAAATTTAAGCTGGTCATCGTTGACGGCAGGGTAAAAATAGGAGAGTTAAAAAAAGACATTTGCGGAAATATATAAAATAATGATTTCATCAAATAAATGTTGACATCTGCTCTCTTGAAAAAACCATGATATTGAAATAAGTAAATAGTAGAGTGTTATAGTTTATATCTTTTGATAAAATTCGGAAGTTTTTCTCAGGCCCAGCCTGAAGGAATGACATACACCCTCATGTAAATTTAAACAGCCGCTTTATTCGCCATACGGCCAGTTTTAGACCCACTGAAGTCACAGGTTTTTTCAATTTCTCTTTTTTCCTCAGATGTGGTCATTTGCAGTGGTGTGCAGTAATATGAATCTATTTTCAGAGTGTATCATTAAATTTGTTTGGCCTTGAAAAATAATGCGTTATCCGTGATTGTATCAGATTTTGTCACACACAGGCACTATTGTCTCGACTGTTGATTACTTATCCTTTGGCCACTGTCTGCGATGGACGTTACACCAAAGAAATGCATGAAAATTGTAATGCTGCACGTACACACCGTTAAGCCTTACCAGTGAACAAATCAAAGTACTTTCGACTTTCCCGGGGACACTCCTGATTTAAATCCAATCGATAATCTGTGGTCAATCTGCAAGGATAATGTTCGTGGAATGGACATACGAAGTACTAACATGTGCACTGGGTCATGTTTCATTGGAAAAATATGAAGAAAGTTAAATAATAACGGAATTATTTGTTTTGTTTCATTTAATTTGCACAAGGGTGTAGTTGTCGATGTTTTTCTATCTTTTCTATGTCATGCTCTTTCGTGTTGTGGCAATCATTGCTCGCTCCATTTTAAAATCTGGATGATTTTTCGTTCTGTTATTTCTACAAATCTGCATTCTAACTATATGAAGATCAGAAATGCGAGGCACCTGTTATTTTTACACAAAAGACTCCTCAATGCTTTCTTTAATGTTTCCCCTTTTTTAGCGAGATTGATGCTCGACAAGCATACACATAAAAATTTTAGATCCTAATAGAATTCTTTTCATTTTCTTTTTCATTTCAAAATAATCACAAATTTTAAGGAATACGTTTTGAAAGCGTCGCCCATGTGACGACAACGTGACCATGCTAAACGGAAAGCTGATCATTTTAAAAATTTTCAGTTATCTGTTTTGGATAAGACTTGTTTTTTACGTCCATCGTCTTTGTGAAATTGAACTGAATTGTATTTTAATGAATATTGTCTTGAAAAAGGTTTATTAAACCGAAACGTCAGACGTCGACATTTCATTCATTTTAAACATAATTGCATTTAAGGATTTTTGTTTGTTTTTTTCAAATTTTCTTCATATATATATATATATATATATATATATATATATATATATATATATATATATATATATATATATATATATCATTAAATTTTTATGGAATGGGGCGCGTTTTGTAGGACACCCTTGTGAGGTTTCGGTATTATGGTGTATGGAGAATTGATTGGTGACGGACGAGTTTTTGCGGTGAATGGGCAAATTGTAATGAGTGAATGGATCGTGAATCGGATTAGCTACGCATAAGATAGTTAGTGACGACCAGCCTCATTCCTCCCGCCAATTATTGGCCTTGTGCCGTAATTGTGTATTTTGCACAATAAATAAACATTAGGGTAAGTAAAGACAACTGGTGACTTTCGTAGAACTAGTAAGTGTTGTGAACTAACAAATTGTTGCGACGTAAGAGTGAGACTTTTAAATTTTCTATTAAATACATTTTAAGATCCAGCCTCTTAAGATATGGTTTTATTTATTTATTTATTGATGGTTGTTTTTGTTGTCTGTGCAATGTCTCTACGAACATAAGTCTTTTTTACTATTTGATTTTCCTAGAATTTTGGTATTCTTTGTGAGTGGCTGTCTAATGTTACATTGATCCTTATGCTGCTTATTAATGTGCTAAATGATGGAACTATTGTCCGATGCGTGGCAGGTGATTGATTGATTCATTTTCTATGGTTTATCAACCCTTTGCAGGTTATTAAAACCAGAAAATATTTTTAGATTGTAAGAATTTGGGGTGGGGGGGATAATGATTTTAGTGATATAAGTTTTACTAATTAACCCATAGTTTGGGGGAGAAGGGATGGATTCATATCTTTTCCAGTTGCAAATGCGCGTAAGTGAATATAACGAACCCAACATGAATTAAAATTCGGCTGTAAGATGAACAATTCGGATATATTAACCATTACGCCACCCGACTTCGCTTTTTTTACGTGGTGTGGCCGTAAGCCTAGATAGCCGGCGAAAGTGTGGCCGTAAGCCTAGATAGCCGGCGAAAGTGTGGTTGTGGTATATCCTACGTAAGATGTTTTGTGCTTTTTTTTTATTTACAGGAGAACATTCTCCTTGCGGCAACTATATTCACAAACAAAATAGGTCTTATATAGGGTGTTGGAAGTTTTGGATATATTACTTTTAATAAGTAAGTTGCTAGTGTTGATTTTTTGTCTGCGAATGATTATTTGTAACTTGGTAAAGTCGATCATTAAAAATTAAAATTAATCGAAACAGAATGTCTGGCGTTTTTATTAGTAGAGGTTTACTTGACACCCCACTGAGTTAGGTTGTGATACAAAGTCGTTTTCTACGTGGAAACCCGATTGTTTTCACTCGGGCTACTGGTCTATGCTGGTCTTAGATGACCATAGCTTGTCCAAGCTGGTCAGATGTCGTCTAAGCTAGTCATAGCTGGTCTTAGCTGGTCATAGCTTGTCCAAGCTGCTCAGAGATCGTCTAAGCAAGTCATAGCTGGCCTTATCTGGTCATAGCTTGTCCAAGCTGGTCAGAGATCGTCTAAGCAAGTCATAGCTGGTCTTATCTGGTCATAGCTTGTCCAAGCTGGTCAGAGATCGTCTAAGCAAGTCATAGCTGGTCTTATCTGGTCATAGCTTGTCCAAGCTGGTCAGAGATCGTCTAAGCAAGTCATAGCTGGTCTTATCTGGTCATAGCTTGTCCAAGCTGGTCAGAGATCGTCTAAGCAAGTCATAGCTGGCCTCTTAAGCTGGTCAGAGATCGTCTAAGTCATATCTGGTCTAGCTTGTCCAAGCTGGTCAGAGATCGTCTAAGCAAGTCATAGCTGGTCTTATCTGGTCATAGCTTGTCCAAGCTGGTCAGAGATCGTCTAAGCAAGTCATAGCTGGTCTTATCTGGTCATAGCTTGTCCAAGCTGGTCAGAGCTTGTCTAAGCAAGTCATAACTGGTCTTATCTGGTCATAGCTTGTCCAAGCTGGTCAGAGCTTGTCTAAGGTATAATAGTCAGTGATACCTGCTGACCTGTACCAGTTAAGTATGGCGTTTTTAATATTATAAAATTTTACGTGTATTTTTTATGTTAGCAGAACCTCTGCCAAACAAAAATCACTCAATAGGTATTATAGTTAACCGACTCAATGATTTCGCATGAAAACGCTCAGTAGATTCAGATGATTGATAAATCAGTTGAACTATCAATAGATAATAATTCAATCAGATAACATTTTTCATTCTTTCTGTGTGAACGAACGCTAATTCTAATTTACAAATTTCAAATTCTTAACAAATTTTAAAATTTACACCTTCTGAGGAAACTCTAGCGTGGTAAGGATTTAAAATTTGGAAGTATTATCCAAAAACTAGTGTAACATTGTTAAAATTAGAGATGAAAAATTATTTTCAAAAATATTTTAGCAAACGAATCTTGACTTATTTATTGGTCAGGAAAATTCCTGTTCACTAAATATTAGTTTACAAATTATTTACTGGTGAGAGAAATAAAACCACATTATTTATTCTTGGGTAAAAAATTGAGACTTTGTTTTTATTATTCAGCTGCCAAATTTCCGCCACCTTTGACGACACTACGGCTATTCATCACCATATTTCACAAGGGAATTTCAGTGATACAAGTAGGCATATTATGGGATGACAAAGAACTACCTTTCCCGACAAACATTTATTATCATTTGGTTATCTATAAGGCGGTGAATCATGTCGAGAACATTTTATCAGTATACATTGGGTATATTTGGGCAACAATATTTCATTTATACGATTTTCGAATAAAAAAAACGAGGAAGATATAGCCAAACCGACGATTGCTGAGAGAACTAGGGACAATATTTCAGCAAAGAGAAGGTTTCAAAGAAAATAATAGTCACAGAGAAGCCTATACTTCAAATAAGAAAGACAATTAAAATCGAAAGGTTTACATAATGAGGAAAGATGGCATGGAGAATTTAATACTCATATGTAAAAATGAACACGAAGTAGACATGGATAAATATCGAGTAATCTACTTGGTTGAATGGATGGCAGGAAAAAGATGACGGATGGTAATATTTGGGTATCAAGAACAGTTTGATTTTTAAAATATAGCGTTCAAAATAATAGGAAACAATTATATATATATATATATATATATATATATATATATATATATATATATATATATATATATATATATGATGAGACGTTAGTCCGAATAATGTAATGTATATAATACATCATCTCAGAAATATATATATATATATATATATATATATATATATATATATATATATATATATATATATATATATATATATATATATATATATTATATTTTTGAGATGAGACATTATATACACTATTCGGACTATCGTTTTAATCTTTGTTGCCATATTAGTCACAACGTTTCGGCCATTGTACGCTCTGGCCTTCTTCAGGTGTTTGGAACGTTGAACTGAACCCTTCATTTCGCTCGCTGGGGGTTGACTGTTTTAGTTCCACGTCTAATGGATGTCCGTTATCAGTTATCTCCTGTTAATTCTCCTCGCCAAGATCTCCACTGCTTTAACCAGGTATTGAACTTAAAACTGGGTTCTGTCACTGCCTTTATCAATATATCCTTAAGGACATCTGTATGAATTTCTGAGTTTTATAAACTTAATGTCTTCTGCAACCATTTTTACCAGTGCTCATATTGCAATTTATGGTATTAGCATTGCATTTTTTTTAACCAGAGCTCATATTGCAATTTTCGTTGAACACAATATAGGAACCAGCAATGAGGAGTGCCAGAGAAAACAATAATAACAACCAAAATTGCAATATTTTTGTAGTGATTTTATAACATATTTATGTTATAATTTTCGAAAAATTGTATATATATATATATATATATATATATATATATATATATATATATATATAATAATAAAGAATAAAACAAATGCGAAAAGTTTATCAATCTAAAAATGTTTCACTTTTTAGTAAAGCTTCGTCCGACATTTAGAGAAAACAGACAGAAAGACAGAACTTTTGTATTTTCAATTTTGTCTGGACCCAGTTTCATTGGTCAGTCTTATGTCATGTGCATTAAACTGTAGATAATTCTATAGTTGACTTTGTAAATGATCTAAAATCCCGCATCTACGAGTACAAGAGAGTTTTAAGTTTGGACAATCGTTCTAACTCTCTTGTACAAGGAACGGTGCTGGAGATAACACTGATTTTACAAATTAGATTTCGGCATTAAATAACCCATGGAAATTGTTATGCCGCTAAACAAAATCAACCAACCATATGCGAGATTAGATCTTATATAGCAGTTTAGCCCATTATTTTCTTTTTTGTTTCTCACAATATTTTCACATCTTTTAATGATTTGCTTAATTTCTGAAAGTCAACTTTCTTTATTGCCACATGCCTTCGAACTTAAATATAGAGAAAATTCGTCTGTCCCCTTTCTCTCCTCTCATACAAACATTCACATACAGACATTTTTGCTCTCTCTCTCACACACACACATCTATCTATCTATCTATCTCTCTCTCTCTCTCTCTCTATATATATATATATATATATATATATATATATATATATATATATGTGTGTGTGTGTGTGTGTGTGTGTGTGTAAACACAACACACATACTATTTCCAGAATACAATAAAACTGCCAAAATCACCAAGGAGGGAATTCTTAAAAGTCAGGAATCGCTTATTCTCTATATTAGAAACAACTTAAAAGCGACCGTTGACCCACACTTTGAACAAAATTAACGATAAAAAACAAATGAAAACTACAGATAAAGTTCACATTCTTCAGAAACAGTGATTTATTCATATAGTTCACTGCTACTAATAAGCAGGATTTTTTTTTCTCCTGATGATGGCCATACTGGCCAAAACTAGGAATCTAACTGAAGTAATAAAATAAAAAAAAACTGAAATAATAAAATAAAAAAAATATTAATATACAACTCAGTGTGTCTGAAAATTTAATTTAAAAAAAAAAAATATTTTTTTATTTTTTGAAAATATATATATATATATATATATATATATATATATATATATATATATATATATATATATATATATATTTTTTTTTTTCTATTGCACTAAAGATTTAAGGCATTGGTCGATTTATTTCGCCATGTTCGGATGTTTTTAGGTCTTTTTTTTTTTTTATTTTCAATTTTTTCCGCGTCTACCGATTTGTCTTGACATATCTACAAGTTGAGCTATCTGAGATTTTATACCAAACGAGTATTACATTATTATATATATATATATATATATATATATATATATATATATATATATATATATATATATATATATATATGTGTGTGTGTTTGTGTGTGTATATATATATATATATGTATATATATATATATATATATATATATATATATATATATATATATATATAGAGAGAGAGAGAGAGAGAGAGAAAGACAGACAAACAGAAAAGAATATTTTGTGCATGGAAGTAGGAATATCATATTCTCATGAATCGTCTACATACTTTCGTCCATATTTGCACATTGAAACTTCAACCTGTCAACAAAAAGAGGAAATAAAACAGTTTATGAGGAAAACAGGGAAAGCTGTATGATGAAGAAGTTTTATTGTCGCACCTTTCACTGTAGACTGTTGATAAATGCCCTTCCTCTTATATAGGCCGCTGAAAATCATGTCTTGTAAAGCGTGTCCACGTGAGACAACATGAAAATCTCGAGTGCTTGTTTGCAACACAACTTCCCTTTGACATTTAATATCTCAATATTTAATAACTTTTTCTATCTCTTTTCAAACACTTATCAGTACACTGCAGAGCAACAATCACTGAGGGTATTTTATGAGATATCCGTGGTCTGCATATTTTCTTTCTGGGAGATGCGATGCTAAATCCCTTTGTTAACAGATTGTTCCTTCAATGACCTTCGGCTACATAATACTTTCTCCACTATTTCTCGCCAATCAATTCTTTTAAGAAGGCCAAGTAAAGAAAATAGGTAAGGAACACTGTATAGCGTCAAATTGCCAGTTAGTTGAATATTCATCTCGGCTAAAAAAAAAACAACGAAAGATTTAGTTACGCGTCTTTTATTTATTTTTTTATATTTCGGACCGTTTACTTGCATTCCAGTAAAAGTTTAAATATAAATTGTTAAATCTCTGAATATATAAGCTTTTAAGTTATTTTGTTCTATCTCGGTTTCATAGTTTACTAATTATCTCGTCTTAATGTATCATAACGGTTTTTAAGGAACTGGGTCTACAAATTTCAGTTCATATTTGTGTGTTGCATTTTTTTTTTATCGAATAAATTTATTTAGTATATCTAGAGATATCACGTCGAGTAATTCTTTTAATACTGATCGGTTATTGTTCGTCATTTATGTATGATATAGGAATTATTATTTGATGATGGTGAAACATAAATTATATTTCTAAAAAATTGCTTTACTGATTAACAGCACACACACTCACACACACCTAAATACACAGGAATATTAATAATTGTACATTAATGCAAGGCCCACGAAACACTAAAGGTAGAAATAATTATAAACGTACGAGGAGTAGATAAAAAGAGCAGATAATCAAAGTATGTCGGCAAGATAATGGCTGACTCTTTGTTGATTTTTATGATCGAAAAAGGATCCTCTCCGGAGTCTATTTCACAGTGTCTCTCGGGAAGAAGCTATTCGAATGGAACTTTCTCCTTACTAATGTTATATGACGTGTACCTGGGCTGTTGGATGGGTAGAGGTTGGAACTGGTGTAACTCATGAATGTTGCTCATCCTAACTTTTTCCATGGAAATAGCGATAGAATAGCGAGAAGGATGTGAGATTTCTTCTGTGTGGAAGCAGTCGTAGATTGGAAAACAATTCATCGCTCAAAAGACAGCTACCAAGGATGGTATGAGAGGATTGACAAGATCTTGCCAAATTATGACAGCGATACTTTTTAATGGATTCTCCCGTCGTTTTCGACGTATGAGTGTCAAGCAACTCAGTTCCTGGGAACCGACAGACAGACACACCGACATATTACTTGATTAAAGGGGTGAAGGTTTTGTGCAGAACCAACCAGATTTTTTGAAGGGCCGAATACAGAGACATGGTGCATAGTGTGCCACAAGGTCCTCAAATGATTTTCCGCAGCTTTTGAATTCAGAGCTGTTCTTCTCCTAGACTAGATGCCATCTAAAGCTATAGAAGCCAATCTGTCCTGTTATTTAACCATAGCTGAGGAGAAGAAGAAGAGGATTCATAACATTCCCAAGTACGTAATTGAATGTAATAAATTCGAATGGAATTCGAACTCAGGTCTCCGATTTCTAGCCGCTATCCATTTCGGCACTGTAACTCTTCTCTCTCTCTCTCTCTCTCTCTCTCTCTCTATATATATATATATATATATATATAGTTCGAATGTAATATATATATATATATATATATATATATATATATATATATATTATACACTCACACATACACACATATATATATAGATAGAGAGAGAGACAGAGACAGAGAGAGTGTGTGGAAAGTAACTAAGGATTAGAAAGTGTTTATAGAAATATTAGTATTACTCTTTCTCTATCTATCTCTCTCTCTCTGTGTCTCTGTCTCTGTCTCTCTCTCTCTCTCTCTCTATATATATATATATATATATATATATATATATTGATGCATGTTTCATTAAATAATATAGACAAGTTTTGTCTATTTATTTTAAGGAAGTTCCTTTCATATTGTCTGATAAGCTTAATAACATTATTATTGAAGGACGAAAGGAAATCACCATATTGATACATGTTTAAATCCAATCTAAGCTTTCGGCTTATATAAGCCATTATCAAAGATGACAATTACTTTTCAATATATCATCCAATACACGGAATAATAATGATAGTCTGTTTTTGTTGCATGAAAAATTTCAAAGCAACGACTAATTCGTATATACGAGACGCGGAAGCAAAAATCGCGTCGCAGCTCGTGACGTCATATATGACCACGCGAGAGTGAAAACGAGAAGTATTAAAAATGGGAAGGCGTTGGTATAAACCAATGGCTTCTGTTATCAATTATAGGCATTTCAGAATATTTGTGAACATTTCGCAGTTTATTTTGTTCAGGTTAGATTTCAACAGTTTTATGTATATAGCTTCAAGAATTTTTAGTTTTTGTTTATTGTTTTCATGTTTAAGTATATTTGTATTTTCAACGAGGATTTTCCAGAATTGTGTACGCGGCCAGGCATGTTGTTTTAAATTCCTAAAAATGCTAGAGTTATCATTCAAAAGTAGAGTCAAACGAGTTTGTGGCGTGACCATCATAAATATTATTTAAACCATTTGAGTTACAATTTCCCAAAGGACACTTGAATTTGTAAACTATGTTTGTTTTTTGCAAATCCCTAACGGGGAGTGGGGGGGAAGAATCATTGCGAACAATTAAGTTGGATATAATAGATTTAGTGTAGTATATGATTAACCTAATTTTTTTTTGGTACGATCTGTTGTAGGATCTTGTCTATATCATTTCATGAAAAATTGTTGCCTAAATATACAGAATATATATATATATATATATATATATATATATATATATATATATATATATATATATATATATATACCCATAGCTGGAGAGAGAAGAAGAGAATTAATACCATTCCCAAGGGTATTAGCCTGTAAGTGAATGTAATGGATTCGACTGGAATTCGTACTATATATATATATAAAAAAAATATATATATATATATATATATATATATATATATATATATATATATGTGTGTGTGTGGGCGTGTAAAAAGAGAGAGTGAGAGAGTGTGGAAAGTAACTAGGGATTAGAAATTACTTATAGAAATATTAGTATTACTGAAGTCATAACAAAAACATTTTTTTAAATAGGCAACATTACTAGGATTTCTTTTTTTTTACGTGCCGGAGTTAAAACCTGAAGACTGCGGCTGCAGAACAGAAGATGGAGTTTTAATGGTAGGCTGGTATAAAAATTGGCATGGATTGTTTAAAAACACCATTTGCAGTGCGAGGTTTTATTCCATGTTGATAGTTTCATTAATCTCTACAACTGTCATTACTGGGCGTCGTATGGTCCGAATATGAATGCTGAGGCCATGCAAGCTCGATTAAAATTGATCGTGTGATGCAGAACGACGACAAAAAGTGTCATCAGCCCATATCTCCTGCATGACACCACGAATATGGAACGCCATCATCAGATGATCGAAAATTACGTGTGGCCCACGTTTTCTGGCTTGGATAGAATTGGTGACCTTATATTCATATAGGATGGCACAGCAGCCCATTTTGATATTACTGTTCTTGCGTGGTTAGACCAAAATGTTCCAGGATATTGGATGGGAAAACGCGGACCTCATGAATGTCCATCAATAAGCTCAGATCTCATTCCATGTGATTTTTACCAGTGGGGTTACTGTGACGTCGCCCCCCCCCCTGGTCGCAGCGTCGACTCTATCGTTCGATCGCGTTCGCGGCACTAGTTGTGACGTCACGTGCACTCCAGGCTCTGATATCCTGGTCACGGATAGCACCAGTTGTGACGTCTCTGCCGCGGCGTCAGCTGTTCGCTCCTCGCTGCTCCAAGTGTGACGTTCTAACCCTTTGGTTAGATGAATATCAGCCTCGCCGTTCCCAACTCGCTTCCAACGCCTGGTTACTAGGGTAACTGCACTGATCTCCGGTCTGCCTACCCACGTTGTGATTAGATCTTAGACAGACGGGATCAAACAGGGTTGGGGCCGTATGCCGGCTGGGGGGTGATAACACACAAGTAAAAAAAAACTCACGAGGCCAAAAAATTATTGAAAAAAAAAAAGGGTAACAACCTTTTATATCTAAATGTTTGTTACACAAAATTGTTCCTACCTCCCGACCCGTTTTATAGACTGTGGCACCAAGCTTCTACTATACAACTTTAAGACTTCGAGTTGCTTGTTCTCTAGAAATTTGCATTTCGGGGTGTGGTTTGGTTTCGACACTGAGCGCTGATCTCTACCAGTCGTTCACGGCTGATTTCCCCTCGCCGTCAGTGCGCGAATCAACTTCTTCTCTTCTGCTTCGGTTGGACGAGTTTATTCACTTCGGCTTGAGTTAGGCGAATTCCTTTACTTCGCCTTGGGTTGACGAATTTCTATTCTTAGGCTTGGTTTGATTTCAACTTCTTCTAGGCGCAACTGCAAGTAACTTCTTCTTCGTCCGAGGCGCAAAACCAAACTCCAACTGCAACTTCTCTGCCTGTCCGGCCTGCAACTGATTTCTGTCGATTTGGGTCCTGCTTTTATTGACGCCGTAACAAACTGGGGTGGGTCTGTCGGCGCCAGGGTTTTCTTGATAATTCCAAAAGTCGCATTATTTCTGATTTCCCATTATCGCTCTTACTTTCACTCCTACTTCCTTACAGTGCCTATGGGGGGGGGAGGCGCATACCCGCTTCCCCTGGTCTCTCGTATGTCAGGTGACCGCTCTCGACCAATGGGGTCCTGGTCGAGCGTCTTTCCTCCTCCCTCGCACATCACGTGACCGCTCTCGGCCAATGAGACCCTGGTCGGGCGTCTCTCCTCCTCCCTCATGTATCATGTGACTGCCCTCGGCTAATGAGACTGGTCGGTATCTTCCCTCCTTCCTTCGTGACGTCTCCAATCGGGCGTGTACAATCCGGAGCTTTGTTCTGGGGAAGAAACACCTTGCCAAAAAAAACAAAATTCAAATTGTCCTTTTCGCACGAAAATGACGATTTCGGTTTCTTTCACATTTGGCATTTGTCAAAACAGCCCGCCGCTAATTAGATGCGACCTAAAGAAAGAATTTTTCCGCCTTGTCGGCGTCTTCCGCGAGCTAAAACAATTGTTTTCACCTCTTTCTTTTGCTCGGGCCTGTTAACAAAATCTTAATTATCTAAATTGAAAATATTCTTCACTCATCATCGTGGGTGGTTCTTATCTTCAACTCTAGAACTGGTCAGGGTTCGTGTACCAATGTTTTGTTTTCGTATACATTTCCCAGCGGTCACTTATCATCTCAATGACACCCCCTTTCGTTCGTTACCTATTAATATTTTTTTCCATTGTCCTTAAAATCTTATTTCTTCAACCAAATTGATAATAAACTCCCATACTCCGCGGACACGAAAGTAGGTCAGGTGCTTGACCGACATCTGTTATGCATCAATCGCGCTCACTACCCCGTCTCGTATCATTATTTCTAAACTCTATTCCTTCAACCAAATATAACAATTTCTATTTTTCGTGGATTTCGGTCAGGTACTTTGACCTGGATACCTTTTGACGCGTGTTTTGCTTATGACCGGGTTTTGTACTATCTATTTCTCTTTCTCTTTCTTTTTAGTATTTCTTTTTTTTTCTTTCCTTTTTCTTTCTTTCGGATCGCCTAAATACAATTAGAGAATTATTCTCAAAACTCAATTATTCTTCGTCTCTAAATAACTATCAACTGGTTAACAAACCGAATAAAAATAAATCATATTTTTATGAATATCTCTTTTCAGTTTTCTAATAATGCAGGGTGCCGCATTACACAAAAGAGGTGTACATGACAAAACATCGCACACTGGAGGAGTTAGAAACACGGATTCAGGAGTTTTTCAGTGAAATCTCAGACGATGCCCTTTATTAGGTTGTTCATTCCGTCTATGAATGAGGAAACTAGTTGACGCCACCCGTGCTTACGTTGAAATATGAAGATTTTTATTTTCCCATGTAATAAAGTATATGTACAATTTTTTTTCAATATATTATGGATTTTATTACCAATTTTAATACCCTCTTACTTTCTACCCATCCTGTATATTAAAAATCGATCTCATTATTTGTTATTTACATCGTAAAAATTATGAATATTAAACAAAAAATATATTTATTAAAACAATATTTAAAAATACAAGATTTTAAAAAATGATTAAAAACTAATCGTCTGTTAATTAAAATTTTATTTTATACAAAAAAAAAAATATATACTAAAAACGTCAAAAATTGTATTATGTATTTTCTATCCAACCTAAAAGGAAAGTTAACAAATATTTAAAATGTCTGTCTTTCCGCACAAGTCCAGCATATTTTGCAAAATCTGTGCGTATACCCATGTGTCAACGAAACACTTTCATGGTAGCTACCGACAAACTGCCTTTCTGTACAGAGCGGGAGACACTGAATTGCCAATAAGAGATACACGACTTGTCAAGCGAGACGATGTACGTGAAGAAGTGGGAAAGTGAAATTACCTTTAGTAAGTAACATAGAACGAAAATAAAGTATAATTTGTTTCGAAATTCTAAGACGTACCCACTTAACCCTGGAGGCGTATGTTAAAGCGATAGTTGCCTTACCGTTTAGACCAGGGACACTTACAGCTGGAGATTTTTCGAATCTAACCAGATATTCATTTCTTACCTTCTTCTACAGCCTGATAAAGCCATATCATTATTTACCAGCACTAATTACATTATTATTTGTATTTTTATCGTTTCATTTAGATTTTATTGTAGCTTTTAAATAGTCATTCAAAGAGTATTAGTGAACGTGACAAACCGGATGTAAAGAATAAAACTTCCGGTCGTAGTACAACAGCCAGAATGTCGTGATAAAAAAAACTAAAAAACAACAACTAAAATAAAGATGAAAGTTATAAAACTAATAAAAATGATAACAGTCTTACTTTTAAATTTGATATGTTTATTTGTTTGCCATGACACAAAATCACTTACCGATTTTTTTTTATGGTATTTTAGGACTGGTAGAAGCAGTCAGTTGGAACAAAAAATGGATGATAGAATTAGCTCTAGACATTTGTGTGAGAATGGTGAAAGCGCTATCTTTTTACCACAGTTTGTGTCCTTGCTTGCGTATTTCTCTGCTTGGATATGACAAATATAAAACACATTTGAGCACACATAATATTTATTTTGATAGGAGCCCAATATGCCTGTTTGTTCACCCTTCATCCTTTATCCTGTGTTCAATGGCGCCTGCTTTAACAGTCGAATAAGTGCGCCAACCAGAGATTGGAAGAATTGGATAAGGTTCAATAGTTCGCTTAAAAGTTCTACCGACTCTTTGAAATTCGCTGGTGTTTATTAAATTTCGTCTGCACTTTGAACGGACAATCGGAGAGAAGTTGAAAGAAACATGCTAACCGCTTTATACGCGGCAAAATCTGCTTTTCACTGAAAGATTTTTTTTTTTATTTATTCATTATTTAGGAATTTTTGTTTGTAAATCTAGTTCGACCGATTGTTTTTGTTTTGAGTAAAATATTTCAGTGTTTTTTTTCTTTTAGAATCATTATTCTTTGGATTGTTGCTTTTTTTCCTTTCTTTGGTTTCAAAATCCAATCGACAGATTATTCTTTTCTCTATTCTATTCATTTCTGATATTTTTCTAGCTCTTTTTTTAAAATAAGGTACTGTCTGAGAATATATTTCAATTGAGCACTGTTGAATTCTACAAAACAACGGTTACCTGCTTAAATGCGAAGCTTTTCATTAAAGTGAATGGAGCACTATAGATGCTTGGCGTTTGTTTAGATTTGTATAAACTAGATTTGGTTGATTCATTCTGTCGAGTGAGGATGGCAGAAGCTCTGACTGACACCAAATCGATCCGGGCTTGAAGCATTCAGTTGTCTAATCGCACTGAGGAGCTGTGAAACATCGAAACAGTACAGACTGTGAATGACATTATATATATATATATATATATATATATATATATATGACGAAAAATATACGAAAAAACAGACAAAAATCCTAATATGCAATTATGCCGTTTTAATGTTAATATAATGTCAACGTCAGACGTTTCGGTCTAATAGACCATCTTCAGGACATATTCATAAACCATAATTAACATTAAACTATATTCAATTCAACATGAAAAAGACGATGGACATAAGAGTAAGACTAATCCAAACAGATAACTGAAATTTTTATAAGATCAGCGTTCCTTTTTTAATATGATCACGTCGTCGTCACGTGGGCGATGTTGTGAAATTAGACCGTTTGTTTTTTTCTGTATATTTTTCCTCATACTGTCGGATCTATACCCATATATTTGCTTGTATATATATATATATATATATATATATATATATATATATATATATAAAACACACACACACATATATATATATATATATATATATATAACACACACATATATATATATATATATATATATTATTTATATATTATTATATATAAATAAAAGAAAATTTATTAATAAAGCAGGTTTAAATGCTATTTAAAAACACGTGTAGTAATTCCTCAAGGCAGAACTTCTGATCGAAATCACAAACTTTGAAGGCGATATTTCTGGAACTAAAAATGCAGTTAGAACTTATTGACAGTTATTCATAAGACAGGGCGCCAACTATTGCTCCGTGGGTGAAGGGGTTTCTCTCGACCCGAAAGAAAACACCAGAGCGAGGACAATAAATGCGGACGCCTCTCCATTCTGCAAATATCCTAAATAAACGCAAACATTTCGATAGAGCACGCGAGATAATCTGACCAGCAACAGAATTTCACAAACGGGAGTTTAATTGAAAGAGTCGAAATCGATCGAAGACGAAACGGTTGTTTATTCAACTAATCAATCATTGAGACACTGATGGAGCTCTTCTGTCTCCAGACGGTCCATTCCGGTCCCCCAGATGTCAATGAGTATAGAGAGAACTCATTCAATACTGACGGCTGCGCGTCGGACGATTGCCGAACGAAAGAGAAGGAAAGTCTCAGAAAATTGGAATAGTGTTGGGTGTAAAGACTTATCAAACAATGAGGTGGCCTAATCTAATTCAATCGAAGCATATTTGCTCCATATATATATATATATATATATATATATATATATATATATATATATATATATATATATAATGGTTGCTTTGTATATTTTTGTGGCTGTGTGTACATCTATAAAAGCTGATATTTATCCTGTATATATATATATATATATATATATATATATATATATATATATATATATATATATATATATATATAATATGTATGTGGTGAAGTTTAATTTATATTACAATGAATCATTCATACAAAAAGTAAATTAGTAATGCAAATGTTAAAAAAAATCATATTTCGATTTGCATTATATTTTTTCGTCTAACTGAATTTTAACAAAGATAGTTTCTATTCCTGAAGATGACCGGAGGAACCGTCGAAAGTACTTGCATATTAAGGAAGACATAATAGAGATTATAATTAAAAAAAAAAACAAGGATCATAACATTCATCCAGTGATTAGTAGATTAATGCATCTTTAAAATTTAGTTAGCAAAGGGATTTCGTCATTTTATATTATTAACTAATTTACGTTTTGTATGACTGATTCATTGTAATATATATATATATATATATATATATATATATATATATATATATATATGTGTGTGTGTGTGTGTTTGTGTGTGTGTGTGTGTGTGTGTGTGTGCAAATATATAAAAAAAATAGGAAAGAACACGTTAGGTTAATAATCCGAGCTTCCTTAGTATTTTTGTTTTTATTTAATTTTTTACGTCTATTTAAAAAAAAATCAGTGCTCAATACATAAGTACAGCCTAAATTATAAGTAAATATGATTCCATCGCTACATAAGAGTTCTCATGTTTCAAAAACAGGAGGTAAATCTTATAAAAAAATTATAAAAATTAAATTGATTTAAAGTATCAAGCTTTGTTTTATTTTCAAATGAAATTCTAAAATTTTGGCTTGAACATGAAACAGAGCTTGATACTTCAATTCAATTTAATTTCTATAATTAAATTGAAGATTTTAGCTCCTGTTTTTGAAACATGACGTTTCTTATGTAGCGATAGAATGATATTTTTAAAAAATAATGATATATATATATATATATATATATATATATATAAATTATTATCTACCTATAAAAGGCAGGATGTGTGTATATGTGTGTGTGTGTGTGTGTGTGTGTGTGTGTGTGTGTGTGTGTGTGCACAAATGCTAGCATGCAAAAAAAATCGATAGCTGCATTCATCAAAAGTGGGAAAAATTTAAAACTGCATGGCACTTTATTCCAATTGGCTCATTCGCCTGCTTAAACTAAACGTTGATTCTGATTCCACAGAACTGGGATGTGTGTGAAAAAGTATTTGTTGTTAACATTCTTTTTTCATTCGGTTTTTCCAGTTACGAGTCCTTTTTTAAAGCTGATCGTTTTGTGTTCATTTTGTTTAGTTCTTTTTTTCGTAACAGATTTAATGTTTAGTATAGAGCTTAGAAAAATTCGCAGTGTGAGATAGACAAGAAGTAAGACATGTAGCAACATCAGCACGACATAGGGCACTCCTTTAAAGGCAAGGAAGGGTAAAAATATTTTAAGTCAAGTGATAGCGATTACTGTATGTCGTACGATTTTTGAATCAAGCACGGGCAACGCCGGGCCATGCTGCTAGTATATATATAATAGTTGCTTTGCATATTTTTGTGGCTGTATGTATATGTATAAAAGCTGATATTTATCATACATATATATATATATATATATATATATATATATATATATATATATATGCGTCTATATATTCGCCAACAAAGCTGTTTCATGAAGGTATCGTCAGTGAAATAGTTTAGTAGACTATACCTATTATAGATGTTTCTAATGTCTTCATGTCCAATACCAAGCGTTCAATATTAAATATCATAACAATCGCTCGTTAGACATAATATGGAAGATTTTAATACACAAGTGAATATTATCACAATAAACTTATTAACCAACCAATCTTCGTACAATACACAGGATGTACTCAAATTTATATGCACAAAATATCATGCGAAATTCAATATCTCTCCTTATTAGAAAAAGTATTAATAACTTTTATAAACAGGGATATTCCATTGACGCAATATTTTACAAACTTGAAAAGATTATTATTATTTTATATACTAATATATGTTCCCGTGATGTTATTGGCGGCCACATTCTTGATATGAAAATAACAAAGAAAGAAAACTAAAAAGGCTTCCACAGAAGATAGTAAAGGAAAGGCCGAAGAAAGGAATAAACATCAATTGTAAGAAGACAGAATGCATGGTTGTCAGCAAAAAGAAGAGCACACAATACGAACTATAAATCAGAGACACAAAAATAAATTAAGTGCAAAGGATTAAATATCTTGGAGGTTTTTTTCAAAGAGAACGGGAGATATGGCACCGAAATCTGAAGGTGCCTCGTCGTACGAGGTTTGATGAAAAAAGTATCGAGACAAAGGCTATCAAAAAGAAAACTACAACACAGATAAATTTGGCATTTAATCTCTTTCAAAGTAGTATCTTTCTGAAACCATAAACTTTATCCAGAGTCGTTCCCACTTTGGGGGATTGTGAGCAGCTGCCCCTTTTCATTCTCTTGACGTCTTGAAAGCTTGTTCCGTTCAAGTTTATTTTGGGGCAAGATGTGAAGAATACGGTGTTTCTCGTATTTGGAGAATGCTATGCTTCGCCAAAAACTGCTGCACCAGCCATGGCCACTGATGTAACCTCAAGGGTGGGGTGAGATGACCACACTCTACACACTTTCCTTCTAAGAATTGATATGAATAAGGAAAGTGATTGAGGAGGACATTATATATTAGAGAGTATATGCAACAGAGTTCATGGCCTATCTGCGCCAAGCGGCTTCACTCTACTTACTTTATCTCTGTTACCATAGCAACGTCGCGATACACAATACGGTTGATGACTGGTCTACTCTAAAATTGCTTTTCTCAAGAACGCACAGTAATTCTTTGTATTTATCTTGACAACATTATCGACTTTCGGAGAACCGATAATTTTGCAAGGTCTCACAAATCATATCTGTCTAACACGTGTTGACGCTTCTAATAAAGCTTCAAAATCGGCCGTTTTTAGATTTTTATCGCTAAAAATGACTCCCGAGAAATGAGTTTTCATGTACTTCTTCATCTAATTTACGTGTTAGTGATTTTGCTGTTGACTTAAAGTCGGTAGTTTGGTTGCTTTCTTTTTATTACCTAATGTTTGAAAAATTCAGTACATCTTTCTTCTCTGTTTAAATTCCCCAAATCATCCGTGTGGGTAATTGGTTATTTTCACCCCCTACAATTCTTTTCCCACAGACGAAATGTTGCAAGCATATCGTTAATCTATGGCTATTTTTATGGCAAATGTTCAGACGAATTATCTTTCTTAGATTATTCTGACTGTTGTCCTCATCTTTGTCGCTATATTTATTACAACGTTTCGGCCGTTGTACGCTACGGACTTCTTCAGGTGTTTGGAATATCGAACTGAACCCTTTATTTCGCTCACTGGGATAGACTGTTCTAGTTCCATGTGCCATGTTTTAATAGATGTCATTTATCAGTTATCTCCTGTTAATTTCCCTCTGAAAGTTCACAACTGCCTTAACCAGGTAGTGAACTCACACTGCTTTGCGTAAACGACTCCCAAGAAGATGATTTCTCTACCATGAGAGGCACATCTCCGACGCCCTGCTGGGACACTGCATAGAGAAGATTATTTTAAGTTGATTTTCTCGTTATTTTCTTGCCATTAATTTCAATTTTGATTCCAATGCTGGGTTCCGATCACGCAATGTTTGTTTCTTTATGGTGCCATATCTTTGCAACAACCAACGCTAAATTATATTTATATGTATATATAGTAGATTCTATAGGTAATTGTTTGATGTATGAGGGCCAATCAGTTCAGTTTTAGAAATGAACTGCTAAAACTACCCATGCATATGATTTAATTATTGCCATGAAGTTTTCTTTGTAGAGTCAGCCAAAGTCTGATAACAAGAATGGTGCTGAGCGTGCCACCAAGTCTTCAAACCGTCCTCCCCATATATTCCGAGTTTTACATGTAAACTGTGAGCCAGGCAAGACTGTGTATACTTTTAGGCCAAGCAAGCCTGATCTGTTATCTAATCAAATGCTCAGTATTTACATTAGTCGGACTATTGTTCACATCTTTGTCGCCATATTTGTCACAACGTTTCGGCCGTTGTACGCTCCGGCCTTCTTCAGGTGGTTGGAATTTCGAACTGAACCCTTTATTTCGATCACTGGGGTAGACTGTTCTAGTTCCACGTGCTATGTTTGATGGATGTCAGTTATCAGTTATCTCCTGCTAATTTTCCCTCTAAAAGTTCTCCACTGCCTTAACCAGGTATTGAACTCACCTTCTTTTGGGTCTGTCACTAGATCTAACCAACGCCTTTATCCACTGTGCCATGTGTCCTTGAGGACACCACCTGAAGAAGGTCGGAGCGTACAACGGCCGAAACGTTGTGACAAATATGGTGACAAAGATGAGGACAATAGTCCGACTAATGTAAATACTGTACATAATACCTCATCTCAGAAATATAGACAGACTCTAATCAAATGCTCGCTGGGGAAGAGTGTATTTATAACTTTGCCAGGGTTATTTCTGAGAAAATCAAGGCAACGAACTTGGCCGATATTTATTGCAAATATTTCAAATAGAGGCATAGATTCATAGGATTTATGTAAATTTTATTAACACCGGGAAAAAAGGGATTAGCATAATAAAATCGGACATTGTATATACTATTCTGTACTCAAATTCAATCTATCAAAACTTGAAAAAGTTACTGTAGAAAATTTCGAAATAGCAATTTCAATTTTTAACTGACATACAAATTTTTTTTTCAAAATCTCGATTAATTTTTATTTGTTTTTTTCTGTTGAATTTCGGCCTGATCAATGCTGTCCTTCAGGTAATATTTTACAACGTTTAAAAAAGTATCAACTGTGCAGTAATATTTCTTCCAAACGTTTCTTCGATAAACACTTCAGCAGCAAATTTCTCCCCAACAGAAAACAATGCTTCAATTAAGTGGGCTATTATATGATCTCCCGCGGAAATCGCGTCGTGTGCCTGCCAAACCAGATTAAATATCTCAGGAAATTCATAGGTCAATTTATAACCAATCAACGTTCAAGATCCTCTAAAGAATATAAACAAAGCTTGACGCCATCGTGTAACTAAGTTCAGTTGGCGTGCAAATTTAGGTTTTTCTCTTCCACCATTCTATACATGCGCTTTTGTGAGAAATGATCATATATATATATATATATATATATATATATATCACATTCGTACGTGGAAAGGATAATAGAAGTGGTTCTTTTTAATATAAAATATTAAAAAGATAGATCCGTAGAGAATTCAATGTATAGAATACAGAGCAATAAGATATACCTCAAGGGAAAGCTTAACACATCATGAAAATATGGTAATAAATCATGATTTATTTCGACCGGGTACGCCTCATCAGACCGAAGGTATAAATAGTATAAATTATAATAATGGTTTAAATTTAACCAGACAAATTTTTTACTTCTTTTGTTTCGCCTGGATAAATTTAAACCATTGCTTGTAAATTTATACCATTTATATCTTTATTCTAGGGTGACTTACTAATTTATTAACATATTTTCGTGATGTAATAACCGTTTCCCTGATATATATATATATATATATATATATATATATATATATATTCAAAAACAAATAATGTGTATCCTAGCTCACTAGCTTAAATTTGTGAGAAAAAAAACGCGATATGATTAAAATATTATTACATTAACGGCGATTTTCATATACCAAATATTAAATATTACAAATGTTTAGAAATGATTTCGGCCATCAATTTTTGTAGTTCTATACGATAAGTCTCATTGATAGAAATTGGACTCAATTTGTAGCACTTAGAAATAATAATGTATATTACAGTGGTAAATAAATGAAGTGAGATACGAAGATGAATTAATAAATTTTTACTAACAAGCTGTAATTGTTCAATAATGGACATTCAGGATTAGCATCTCTTGCCATTCAAAGTTTCATCGATTTTTGTTAAATTTCTTGTACAATAGTTTTTGGAAAAATTGTAAAGAAGCGTTTTCTTTAAGCAATTGTACAGGAGAGCCTGGTTGTAAAAATGTTGAGCTTGTCTGGAAAAATGTAAAGGAGTGTTTGATTGAATGAATTGGAAAGGAGAGCTTAGTTGGAGGAATTTTAAAAGAGTGTTTCGTTGAAGTAATTGTTAAGGAAAGCTTGTTTCGAAAAATAAAAAAAGAAAGACTTGCTTGGAAGAATTTCAAAGGAGAGCTTGGTTGGAAAATTTAATGTTTTGTTGAAGAAATTATAAAGGAGAGCATTATGAAAAATGTAAAGGAAAGCTTTGTTGGAAGAAGACCTTAGTTTGAAAAATTTCAAGGAGAGTTTGGTTGCAGAAACTGTAAAAACGAGCTTTGTTGAAAAGAATTTAAAATCCTTTGGTTGAAGAAATTGTACAAAGGAACATGGTCGAAAACAATTGTAAAGGTGCGCTTAGGCGAAAGACTCTAAAAAGAAATTGCCTTGAAAAGTTGCAAAGATGAGACTGGTTGGGAAAAATTGGCTAGGAGAGTAGATTAGGTAGAAATGGGAAAGTAAAACCTTGGCGGGAATCACTTTTTGAAAGTAAAAGGGAACGGATTGGCAAGAAACAATAGTGAAAATATTTTAGTTCCGATGAAATCGAGCGAATGAAAGAGAAACGACATGCAAGAATAGACAGCGAGGAGAGAGCAATGATGGAGAGCAAAGAGTGTCAGAGAGCAAGGATCAAGAGACAGAAGAGAGATCAAGGATGGAAAGCAAAGAGATATGTAGAGAGCAAAGATGATGAGACAGGAGAGGGGGCACAGAAAGAGAGCAACGAGCCAGGGAAAGAACAAGGATGAAGAGACAGGTCAGAGAAGTCAAGGATGAAAAGCAAAGATAGAAGGAGAGAGCAACGATCTAAAGACTAGAGAGATAGAGAAAGAGATCAAGGATGGAAAGCAAAGAGAGATGTAGAGAGTAAGGATAATGAGACACAGAGAGAGCACAGCTGGAGAGCAAAGAGACAGGGAGAGAGCAAGGATGAAGAGACAGGTGAGAGAGATCAAGTATGAAAAGCAGAGAGAGCAGGAAAGAGCCACGATGAAAAGACAAGAGAAAGATCGACTAAGGATGGAAAGCAAAGTGAGATGTAGAGAGTAAGGATGATGAGACGGGAGAGAGAGCACTTTTGGAGAGCAAAGAGACAGGGAGAGAGCAAGGATGAAGAGACAGGTCAGAGAGATCAAGGATGAAAAGCAAAGAGAGAAGGAGAGAGCAAGGATGAAGAGACAAGAGAGAGCAATGACGGGGAGGAAAGAGGGCGAGCGAGAGCATGGTTGAAATGAGCAAGGATGGAGAGCAAGGTTGGTAAACGATTGATATCACACACAGACACAATTTCTCTTTCTCTCTCTCTCTCTTTTTCTCTCTCTCTCTCTTTCTCTTTCTGGCGGTATATATTTTTGTCAGATTCATCATACTCTCAGTTTATTTTAATTTCAAATTCGAACAGATCTCCTCGGCAGCTCTTCATCATTAAACAGGGTGACGCTTGCCGCACGTCCGGATTATCATTAGGATAGACTTAGGCGCCTTCTTGGGTCAATTCTGGGTTAGCGTTCACCAGAGAACTCATCAATTGACTGTGAAGCCTGATGTCAGTCGACCGGA
Source organism: Acanthosepion pharaonis (assembly GCA_903632075.3). Lineage (NCBI taxonomy): Eukaryota > Metazoa > Mollusca > Cephalopoda > Sepiida > Sepiidae > Acanthosepion > Acanthosepion pharaonis. Next base: position 615,584 of record CAHIKZ030000245.1, on the reverse strand, counting down.
TTTCGACATTTTCAATTTCTTCAGACTTTAACCCCGACACTACCTCAGACACAGATTGTAAGTTGCAAAGAAACATTTACGCCCAAAGAATATGCAAACACGCATACGGTTAAATAATATATTGCCAAAATTGTTGATACAGTATATGTATATACGTAATGTTATCAACCTGTTGAAGTTTAAGATAGAATCGATATATAATTCTTATGTGAGTGTATTCAGTAAATGTACAGTATTTATTAACTGAATTTGTATTTAATTTTTTTTGACTGTATGTTCGATGCATAGGAGATAGAAAAAAATAAATAATTTTTTGTCGATTTGCAAGATGTTCATGTGCTTCCGATGCTTACATTAATTTTAAATGTACAAAGAGGATGTATTTTGGTAAAGAATTATTAATTACACCTATAAATCTACATGCAAAAAAAAGGCTAAAAATAATGGAAGCCTTATTAATAAAAACAAAACAACACTTAATAACATTAACGTTGAACATGGACACAATATTTTGACCGTCTTTTGAAAAATGAAAACAGTTTATAAAACATACATAAAACAAACTATTTCTTATTTAACACTTAAAATCCTTAATCTTTGAAAAAGGCTAAATGTATAGCCGAAAGCGCTCGGATAAAAAGAACTTTCGTACAGTTTTTATATAATTTATCATCCGAAAAGAAAAAAAATTAGATCGCATGAGAAATTGTATAAAAAAACTAAATAAAAGAACCTTGTCTGCCGTATTCAATAAAATGTGCATGTAAGAAGGATTGCTGCCTAAATACACAAGTATATATATATATATATATATATATATATGAAAAGTGTATATAAATATGAATAAATATATATATGTATAATTATTTATATATTATATGCGCGGTATTTATTGGAAAGCGCTCAGTATCAGAGATAGAGCTAACATATTTGGTTGGATAGATGTGAGTTTGTGACCCTGGGTTTCACGCTTTAGCGATCGTCAGACAAACTGATTAATTTTTTTAAAAATTTGGGTTTATGTAGATTGCCGAGTCCCGACGGACGACCAAGTATGTATATGTGGCTGTATACATCGATGTATGCGTTAGTACGATGACATAAGCGACGAAATTTCCCCACCACTTCCACAATAACACCCAATACACGCAATCTACATACACCCAAATTTAAAAAAAAAATAATCAGCTTGTCTAAAGATCGCTAAAGCGTGAAACCCAGTGTCACAAACTCACATCTATCCAACCAAATATATATATATATATATATATATATATATATATATATATATATATATATATATATATATATATATATATATGTATAAGTATCTCCACTATTTCGGCATAAATTTTCTATATTTAAGTTTAAAATGAATTTTTTACAAATAAAAAACATTCTTGAAGATTTTATTTTAGCTTTAAAAAAGTTTAATCGTTAAATTTATGATTTCCATTAATTAAACAATTCTGGTGTATTTCAGATAGAAACTATATTTGATTGTCAAATTTAAATTCAAATTTTTAATTTTTCTAAAATGGGGCCATTTTCTTAATTTTAAGAAATTTGTAAACAAAACACAAATTTATCGATTTTGAAAATATTTAAGAAAATTTATGACACGTTATTTTAGTAAAATTAAAAAATTTAAAGTTAAAGTAATCTGATTTGAAAGAAATCTTTGTTACTTATAGCATAAAAAAATAATATACAACCAATTATTAACGAGCGGTCCTGTTCATCTGATCGAATTATTGATGGATTCTTTAATCTTGTTGAATGACGAACCGATGACAGCTACTACTGATGACCATAAATGACATAATTTTTAAGTCTGAGTTTTTAAAATTTATTCTATTTGAGTATGACACACACTTATGGAAATACAATACATAAAATAAAATTATTTAGTGAAATAGTAAATGAAAAAAAGAAAAATTACTTTAAAATTTAAAGTTTACACTTTTAAAGCTGAACGGAAAATACAACCCGTAAGAAACAAAATGTTATGAAAAGGCCGCGTAAAGGGACAAAACCCTTAGATCACGTGACCTTGTTATAATAATGGCAATTTCTGTATATCATACATGGAAATAAGGAATGTATTAAGTAAAAAAATACAACATAAAAAATTATTTTTAAAAAAAGTAGCGCAACTAAATTTATTAAACTTAACAATTTTGGACTCGTAATTTTTTTTTTCTACTTAATTACTACATCACCTCGAGGAAACCTCATAATACAGAGCTTTACACGATTTAAAACTATTATAAATTATTATAATTAAAATTTCTTAAAAAACGAAAAAATTCTTGTAAAAATTAATTATTCATCAGAAAAAAAAAATTTCTTCAGATAATAATGTCCTTAATATTACTTATTTACAAAATCAATTAAAAGCTTTTCTAATTAAGTAATATCATAGTTTTATTGGATTCATTATTTTTCAATTCAGAGCACATTTTCAGTTAAATAGCTCAAATTTGAAAAAAAAAAGTAGGTTATTTAGCATCTTCGAAGACTCCTACTTTTAACAAAAAAAAATTCAGGAACCAAAAAGGTTTTGGGCGAAATTTCATTAAATTAAGTAAATGTGGGGTAACATATTTTAAAAAAATATATTTTTTACCAAAATTTTCTAAAAAAAAATATTTCAAAAATAATTTCATTAATTTGTGAATAAGTTCTGAAAATTTCATTAAAATCGGACAATTACTTGATTTTTACAAGAATTTCCAAATCAATATGTTTTCAACAGAAAAAAATCGCAAAAAAAAAATATGTTATTTTCTGCGACGCCGCGATGACGTAAACAAAAGAAGAATTTAACCAAAATTTCGAACGTGTTAGAAAGGATTAAAAAATTTCCAAAATAATTAAAAAATACTTTGGTCTTTCATCTTAATAATAACATAAGCATTTTGACGATAAAACTTTATTTTAGTTAAGTTTGTGGCATTTTCATTTACGCTATATGCTGTTTTCCCGCGAAAACAGTGAACATGCTTATATATATATATATATATATATATATATATATATAGAGAGAGAGAGAGAGAGAGAGAGAGGAGAGGGGGGAGAGGGAGAGAGAAAAAGAGAGAGGGGAGGAGAGAATAAAGGTAAAAAAATCCAATTGTATATAAACCAAGTTGATCCTAGTAATATAAAATATAAAAAAACTGACCCACAAAAAGAGCTGAGTATATTTATTATTAAAGAGCAAATAATTAATACACAACAAAATCCCAAATCACCACATATAGGGAATGGGTTTATTTCAACCGACGAAATTCGTCAGTCTTCTTCAACCTCGGTATAGAGTTCATGTTCCAATTAGAAATTTCATTGTAGTAGTTAAATTAAATAAAGCTATTCCCATATGATATGATTTGGATTTCATTGTGCATTATATATATATTTCAGTCATATATATATATATTTCAATCCTAGAATTCGGAATAAAATAAAAGAAACTTCGGAAAAAATATTCGGTGCGTTGACAAGGAATTATATGTGACTGAAAATAAATATTTCTTGCGTTTTTACGTAAGAAATATATTTTTAATTATTTAGTTGTAGGAATATTGATTTACTTACGCATGTTTGTGTCTGTGAGTACTTTCGTGTCTGTGTTTATGCATGTGAGAAGATATATCACTTTGCGAAGGACTGTATGAGAAGTAATTACAAGTAATTACATAATTACATAAATACACGCGCACACACACATACATACACATAACACACACACACATATATATATATATATATATATATATATATATATATATATATATATATATATATGAAAAGTAATATAAATATAAATAAATATATATATATGTATAATTATTTATATATTATATGCGCGGTACTTATTAGAAAGCAATATCAGATAGAGTTAACATACACCATAGATGTGAGTTTGTGACCCACATCGTCAGACAAACACACACATCTATCAACCCATCTATAAATATATATATATATATATATATATATATATATATATATATATATATAAACTATTGATAACATGCAGGTTTAATGAGATTTAATACGTAAAAAAACTTGGGTGTCATATATGAAGCTGACATTTTTGGTGTTTTTCGAAGCAATAAGGCTTGCGTTGTCATGGAACATGAAACCACTTAAAATTCAAAGAACATTAAGTAAAGAGTAGACATTTCCCGAATTCAAAAATTCTGGTAATGGTGAATAATCTTTAACGAACCAATTGAATTTTCCTAACTTTTTATTGCCATTCAAATTTATTTTTTTATCTTCCATTAAGTATTTTGCTTTATTTGCTTTATGAATTTTAGCTTAAAAAATTGATCTCGTGTTACATGTAGGGATGCTAAATACGGCAGCACGAAATCTGTTATTTAATGAGTCGCTTTTATCTACTGTACTATTTACTCGAAGACTACGTAGTATGCCTTCCAACTGACTGCATCATACTTGTATCTAAATTGCTGCACCTGCATTTTGTTTTCCTGAAAATATCCTCAAGCAGACCATATCCTCCTCGAAGACACATCATTTCTTTCATGATTCCGCATTCGGTTCTCCTCATTCGACAATAAAATAGTCTACAAATATTAACCTATCGACCCCTAACAGGTCAGAAGATGAACTACAACCTTGTCAACTTTAGCTTTATCTCTTTTCCAAAGACATTTTTCTCTAAATCGTTTAATTTGTTTTTTGAGCACCCAAAAGGAGAATTTGACAAAACATTTACAAGTTTCTTTTTCTTTTTCACATAAATTGTAAATAAACAAATTCATTCTGTTCATTTTCTCATTGTATAAGTTATTATATTGCTTCAAGTGTCTTCTTCATCTATATGGAGATTATCCAATATTGACAGCCACATAGAAGAACTGATATTACTTAGCAGTTCAGTACTCTTTTCTTTGTCTCTAACGATATTTTTCTTTTTCTTAATACTTTGCTCAACTTTTGGAAGGCCTCTTTCGCTATCCTAATGCGAATTTCCGTGTCACCCTTTCCGTTCTCTGTTAATATGCTTCCCAGATATCTAAATTGCCGCTCCTTCACCCAGTTTTCCTGAAACTACCCTCAAGCAGGCCAAATCCTCCTCGAAGATCATCGTTGCTTTCCGCTGTAGAACCATATTTCAGATGTATCAAGTCTCTGCTTCAACTGGGAGGACATTGCACAGTATTCCCTGCCATATAGGAGGACTGGTACTATATAGCAGCTCAGTACTCTTATAGTTAATAATAATACAGGGAGAGGCAAAAATACCTCCCACATAATGGTAAGACATTAGGGACAATGGTATCTTCGTCTAACTATTGCTTTACCATTTTTATGGTTCTATTTCCCGGAGGTATATGAGGGATGTATTATGTGGGATTTCTTATTAAATAATCTATGTGTGTTTGGTGGATGAGATAGTTGCGTTATTACTCAACACCAACAGAGATCAATGTTCGAGATTGTTTTTTTTAAATATCGAACGCATTGTCCAGCATTCACTGCCATATAAGAGGACATACTACATAACAGTTCAGTACTCTTTTCTTTGTTTCTAATGATATTTTTCTTTTTCTTAATACTTTGTTCAGCTTTTGAAAGGCATCTTTCACTATCGCAATACGCCTTCGGATTTCCCGTGTCGTACTTTCTGTCCTTTAAAAAACACTTAATAATATTAACTTTGAACATGGGCACAATATATTGACCATGTTTTGAAAAATGTTTACATTTTTCAAAACATAGGATTAGCGAAAGATGCCTTCCAAAAGTTGAGCAAAGTATTAAGAAAAAGAAAAATATCGTTAGAGACAAAGAATATAGTACTGAACTGCTAAGTAATACCAGTTATCCTATATGGCTGTGAATATTGGATAATCTCCATGTAGATGACGAAGACACTTGAAGCAATATAAACTTACACAATGAGAAAATGAACAGAATGAATTTGTTTATTAAAAATTTATGTGAAAAAGAAAAAGAAACTTGTAAATATTTCGTCAAATTCTCCTTTTGGGTGCTCAAAAAACAAATTAAACGAGGTAGAGAAAAATGTCTTTGGAAAAGAGATAAAATTAAAGTTGACAAGGTTGTATATACATACAACAAACTATTTAGAACAGTTTTTATATAATTTATCATCCGAAAAGAAAACAATAATTAGATCGCATGAGAAATTGTATGAAAGAAGGATTATATATATATATATATATATATATATATATATATATATATATATATATATATATATATATATATATATATATATAGAGAGAGAGAGAGAGACAGCAATCCTTTTTTTCATGGATATATATATATATATATATATATATATATATATATATATATATATATAGGCAGCAATCCTTCTTTATGCATATTTCAAACAATAAATTTCTAAAAAAAAATCCAGGCGACATGCATTTAACGGATGTCAGAATTCGTTGAAAAATTCACCCCTACCCCTACCTAAATGAAAACCCTTCTTAAAACGTAACTAATAACTGATACATCAAAATACAGTGATAATGAACACACAACCACCCCTTGTTTGGATAAATGGATTTCTCTGTATCCTTGGAAACGTGAATTATGAAATTTGCAGTGCCTTTAAAACCCAGTAATTTTAAATATAAGTTACTCCCAAATTCGCTTGAGGATGAAATTGAACTAATGTCTTTAATTTAATTACAAAATTAAATTCGAAGCTTTTGGCTTCCATTTTTGAAACGTGGTTAGAACTGTGTAGCGAAAAAACATATTTTGAATAAATTAATTTATAATATTAATGCTCTGTAAATTTACATTGAGAACTATTTTGTAAAAAGAAAAATTAAATTTATCTATAAGAACATCGGACTATATACCTTACTGTTCTTTCTTTTGATTTACACACACACACACACACACACACACACACACACACACACACACACATATATATATATATATATATATATATATATATATATATATATTATAAAACTAAAAGTTACGGTCAAATAGATTTTATCGAGAGCAGTAAAACTTGATTTCTACTCTTAAGTAACATACTCTCCTATAACTTGCTGTATTTTCTTCTCTCATAACTTAATAACTTAACATCGTCATTCAGCTCTGGTATGTCATAACCTTTAATAGAGTAAATATCATTCGATCAATTATAAGCACTTTGACAGTAGAATGAAACAAATCGTCCTGGGTTTGACGATAAACTATATCATGCAGCAAGGCCACTGATCAAGAGGTTTTGAAGAGAGTGGCACACCTCTTAATTGCTGGTGTTCTCAGTTTCTCGGGGTGGTAGTACTAGTTAGGATCCCAGATAAGGGGCAAACAATTAACCCCCAAACTGGGGTCAAAACATTATGAAAGTGTAGAAATATGTTTTAATTTTTACCAATACATTATTACTAGAAATACATTTTTCGAAAAGAAAATGTCACCAGAAATACGTTTTTGAAAAAGAAATATCACCAGCAATATCTTTCTATGTGCCGTGTCTCTTCTGGGCTTAAACGGTCATGGCTCTCCACTTCCCCCCTCTCCCTTGTAGCTCTCAATAAGTTTCACCCTTCTGTCATCTCCCCGAAAACACGTTCTCTCATCCACTTGCTCAAGCCTGCCTGATATGTCAGCGCTGCTTTCCGTTATCTCTCTTTCCCTTATTCGACCTGTGAGTATCAAATTCTCCAGACCCTCCTTTCTCATTTCCTGTCACAGGAATCTCAGCTGTCTCTTACTTATGTTAAGTTTAAGCTTTCTCTTTGTTTGCATCCTCTCCAAAACCTCATCGTTGCTCACACGCTCGGTCTGTAGTATCGTTAGCATCACAAGCAATATATTTTTGAAGAAAACAATTTACAGAAAATACAGTTTTTTTTTAAATTACCAGAAATACATTATTTGAAAAAAAATATTACTAGCAATAAATTTTTGAAAAACTACTATTACCAGCAATAAAAATCTTGTCATTAAATAAACTACTGATTTTTTTTCCAGTAAAAAGACAGTTATGAGAACGACCGTTCGAGACACTGGTCTAATAATCTGACAAAAGATGGTCTTAACTTCTCTCTCTCTCTCTCTCTCTCTCACCCCCTCTCTCTCTCTCTCTACTTACACGAATATGGTCTTCACCCTCCCTCTCTCTATACTTACACGAATATGGTCTTCACCCTCCCTCTCTCTCTACTTACACGAATATGGTCTTCACCCTCCCTCTCTCTGTACTTACACGAATATGATCTTCACCCTCCCTCTCTCTCTACTTACAACTCAAAGTTCATTTCTATTTCATTGCATAAATCTCCTTAGTATATTTTAATGTGTTATTATATACTCCAAGTATCGAAATTTGACTACAGATATTTAATTGTAAAATAGACGATACAAAATCGTGGAAACATTCGCAGAATACTGCAAGGAACTTTTCTCCATCGAAATATGATCGAAGTCTGACAACACTGACTCATTAGCACACATTACTTTCTTGACAAACATTACTAAAGTCTCTTAGAATTCTCCTGCAACTCGATAAACCAAAACCAGTAGACGATGTCTTCAAGCCAAAAAAAGAAAAAGAAATGAAAGAATTGAAAAGAAGTCAGCAACTAAGTCCAAATACTGTGTGCATTCTGCTTGTCGATACCATAAACCACACGACTTCCCTGGCGGCCATTTTCTATGCATCGTTCGACATTACATTCCCGACCGGAAACGCAAAATAAAATCAAATAGCTTATGCGAAGAAATAAGAGGAATTGAAAGAAATTGTCGTAGTGTAAAACGTTCTTAGTTTTCTGATGAGGCTGTCTGTCTATCTATCTATCTATCTATCTATCTATCTATATATATATATATATATATATATATATATATATATATATAATGTTAGATGCTGTCTGGGATTTGTCGTCTGTTACGAAGCCACACTGTAAACTGTTTTGTATTATTCGGTCTGTAAGCAGTCCATGTGGATTCGGATAAGTTTGGAAACGGCATCAGATCGCAAATATTTAAGCCGATGAGATATGATATTTTAATGGTACTGGCGTCTTAGGCAGACATCGTGCAAAAGAGGAGACGGAAGAAAAAGAATAAGCATGCATATATAGAAGAAGAAGGAGGAGGAGGGAGGAGGAAGAGGAGGGGGAGGAAGAGACGAAAGGGCGAATACGTTTATCTTTGGCAAAGAAGTTGCTGTGGAATCAGAAAGAGAGCGAATAGCAAATATGAATAAAAGAGCTTAAGGGAGGGGGAGAAAAACAGAGAGAATAAGGCAAAAAACAAAAAAAAGTGGAAGATAAATTAAGAGAGTGAGAGAGAGGGAGAAGGAGAGCGAGATAATTGGAAAGAAAGTGATAGCAAAAAAGAGAAAGATAGGGAAGGAAAAATTGAAAAGAAAGTCGGAGATTACTCATCAGTAAACTAAAGAAGAGAAAGCGAGGAAAAGATTGAGAAAACGAGAGAGTGTGTGTTAGAGAGACAGAGAGAGAGAGCGGCAGGTAGCAAAAACGCGATAGATGTATAGAAAACAAGAGTAGTGAGAGAGAGAGAGAGTGAAAGAAAGCAAATGAGAGAGAAAATGAGAGGAAAAAAACAGGAAAATGAGAGACAGACATTGAAATTGTGCAAAAATTTAATCGTGTTGTTTGTGTCCATTGAGGGGACAGAAAAATACATTATCTTCGACTAAAAGATATAATTACTTGGCACAAGGGAGAGAAGATAGCTTTATATCTTAGTCTGTTTATGTATGTTTGCGTGTGAGTAAAAAAAAATGTTCTGAAAAGTCACCCAGAGACCTCATCGCCTAGTTGAAAAAAAAGGATTCTTCACTAATCTTAAAGTTTTCGATGTTGTTGAGATAGGAACAGCAATTCAATGATGATTTGTCTCGTGTGACAAAAACTTCATCATCAGTAAAATTAACTCAGATATTGTTTTACATTCATAACGATAACGATTTCATTTTCTCGCTAGTCGTTTTCACTTAGCCATATTCATAAATAGACGACATTCTAAGTCATACAGACAAAGATAAGAGTCGGTTCGAATTCACAACCTTTTTTTCACAGTAGTCTACGTTTTACAGTTTAAACCTAAATGATTCTTTGAAATTTGGAGAAAACTAAATCGACTGAATAATTTATAGATAAGCTTCCTTTTCAACGAAAGGGGAATTATTTAAACTACCCATATTCTCGCCTTGCAAACGTTTCTCTTAATAATAACTTTAAAAAAAAACTCCAACGTAGTTATTTCCTCAATTCTAACTGTATTTTTGGCGTTTACTTTACTCGCTTTCCGTCATTCGATTCTGTGCGTTTGAAAAATGCAGTTTTATCACAGTCGCCATCACATGACGACTTCTTGGATAAGATCAAATTATAGTATCTGTTCTTATCAGCGTAATCTGATTCTATCTTCCCTTTTTTTATGTGGGGTGGGTAGCAATGATGAAATGAAAAATACGTAACAGAACTTCTCAATAAACAGAATTGACAAAGTTTGCAATAAGCAATAACAAAAAGAACATGACATGAATTAATCTAAAGCGAACAAACAATAATTGCAAGGCAAAGCAACAGTAATAAGGCAAAGCAACAGTAATAAGGCAAAAAGTGTACAAACTAAGAATTGGCGTCGATATACAAAACCAATTTCGGATAAGCGAAGGTAGCGCTCTGACTTCAGATGTTGCACAACTTAATATTTACTTATGTATAGTTGCAGTTTTTTTTTATTAATGTGAAGTTTCTGAGTTGCATAATAAACAGATTATGTTATTTTTTTCTTTTTGCTGCACTTTATATAATAGCCCTATTATCATTAATTGCAGAAATATAATAGTCCAGCTAATATGCATTAATGACTTGTATTTTTTAAGCCAGTAGATTATCCATGGAGCATAGGACCGCAATCCCATCACACTAAGTGCTGTTGCAGTTTTAGTCGGTTTTGTGGGGTAAATTTGCTAGTTTTATGTCTAACCAGTTTGAATTCAGAGCTGTCTTAAAATTGTTTCCAACCAAGTCACGAAAGCCCTATTTGACATGTTATTGTACCTTTCACAAGGGTCTTAGTGCGAGAAGCCTTGTCCCTCGGTTGCTAAATAAAATCTGTACTGCCATAATATCATGAATTTAACATTGTGGAAATAAGTAGTCATGGTCAAATCCAAAATAAATAAAAAAAGAGTTCAACAAACTGACTTGACAAAGTGTGCCTTAAGCAATAACAAAAAATGGACCAGGTAAAAATAATATAAAGCAAGCAAAAATATATACCTGGGAAATTAACAGTAATAATGCAAAGCAATAGTAATATAACAAAAGTAAATCCCAAACATACATTTGTGTGCCTCTGCCTATAAAAGAGGGGGGGGGCTATTTTGTAAGCTTTCCTAACAGGATTGAAAACAACAATTTCTCCCATTCATTTTCTCACTGAAATCAAGTCGTGTATTTTCCTTTCTTTCCACGCGATCAAAACAATATAGTCCATTATTTATGAAGTTTACGCATGGCCTAAAGATCGAACGAACAAACGAAAGGAGGAAGAAGCAAAATTATAATATCGTTATTTACATTCGGACTATTATCCTCATCTTCGTTGGTAATATCAAAATTTTGTACGCCCCGGCCTTCTTCAGGAGCTTGTCGAACCAGATAACCTTAAGGGAATTTTAAACTGAACCCTTTGTTTAATCAACTGGAGGGAATTGTGCTCGTTCTGCAGTCCTTGTTTCAGGATATCCAATTAAATTTTTTATTTTAGCCTTGCTCATTTATTGATCGATCTGTTTCCACGGCCCAGTGATTAAACCCACAATTACTTTATCAAGAAATTCACGAACCAGCTTTTTCATCCAGTAGTCTCGACAATAGCCTGGCGAATTAAAATATCAATCAAAAAAAGACAATGTATTCATTTAAATGATCAGGGGAACGAGAACAATCTCTACCTGTAGATTAAATTTCAGTTTGAAACTCTTTTAATGTTAGACTGATCGATAAGCACTTAACGTAGACCGGAAGGCGCAAAAGACTAAACGTTGTCATAATAACAAAGATGAGGACAATAGTCTGAATTTAAATAATGTAAATAAGGATAATTCGTCATCTCAGAAATTCACACTGGAGTTTTGAGGAATGCATTAAAAATAATGTCTCCCATTTATTTCCAGAGAAACTACAATGTACTTAAAATACAATACGATTGTATAGAACACTTTTCGGGGCACTTCAGTTGGTGTAATGGTTAACAAGCATGATTCGCTCGATCAATTATGAGTAGGGAATTCGATCATCAATGGGTGCTCTATATTTTCGACCTTGTGCAACATCAAATTTTCGCTTAGTTAAACACTATCGAACAATTTTCAGCTTCAAAAACACTATTTTTCCTCATATACACTATCTATGAGTTAGGGCGCCGAGATGTGGTGTAATGGTTAGCAAGCTTGTCTCGCTAGAACAATTGCGACTGAGTATTGAGTTCGATCCTCACTGGGTGCCCCATACTTTCGGCCTTGCGCCACATCTAAGCCGGGCTTGGAAAATCACTACACTATCTATGAGTTGAACATCTCCAGGTGATTTTATTTAATAGGTTCACAGAAGGGAAGGAGCGCTCGAAACGGAGCTGTTTACACATATCACCGAAAGCATTATTCGCCGACTAACTATGCTTACGTACACAGTTTGCTCACATTTAAGAAGAGAAAAATGTTTTTTTTTTAATAGTAAGGAAATAAAGCCACTAAGACGGAAGGAGTTACTGAGCGAGAAAAATGTCTTATGAACGAGAGAGAATATTATAAGAACAGGAATTAAGAAGACAGGATATAAAGATTGACATTGCATTTAAATTTTAGAAGATCAAAGTTACCTGAAAGGCAAAAATCCAGAAGAGAGTCCGCAATCAAGAAGTGCGAGAGAAGAAACTGTTAACATAGAACTTACGGTTACATTTAGCTATTTCAAATGTAAAATGATGAGTCCTTGTCACCAAACTAGTACTGCGCTTAAATACATAAAGTCTAGGCATCATAGAGTAAGTTAATATTTATTTTGAATAATACAAAGAATACACAAAGCCAGAAGTGGGAGGTAAAGGAAGGTTTCTCTTCAATTTGTCTTATCTTAAAACTTAACTTTCTTACATCAAAACAACAGATTCTTACTTCCCATTTTCACTACAGGCGCCATAATACCTCAACGTCTCAATCAAATCCTAACTAGTTCCCATATGTACAATATGTCTTCAGAGTGGGGATAAAAATAATGAAATTTGAAAATGAAACCGCTATAAATATTTAAAATTTATATAGTGGAAAGCTCATCAGAACAATTGCTATGAACATATTTATAGAAATGCAGAGGGAAACCTCGTTGTGGCGGTAGCTAAAGTTAGAAAACGTCCAAATTTTAGTTCCCTCTACGGGTGTTATTGGTATCATGTAATTAACCCTAGAACACTAACCATCAATTAAAGTTACATCACTACTAACCATGGGTATATCATATCCGATTTTGAAAATATCAAAATATATATATATATATATATATATATATATATATATATATATATATATATATATATATATATATTTTATTTGAAATATTTTACATGCAGGCACTTCAAACATTGTACTTTGATTTAACATTAATAGGAATTGAAAAACATATTATTTAGGTAAGAAAATCAGGTACTGAAAATTGTAATTAAAAATAGGAAAATATGCGCTGGGTACTATATACCCGTGGTTGGTGTTCGTGGGTTAAGTACTATTTGCTACATTGTCGGAACATTCAGCGACTAAACCGATTTCCCTACCAAGATATTCTGCTGCGAGGTTAGTCTAGACACCTAACCGGTTTAAATACGTGTCATTGAGCGGGTGACCTTTCACGTATAGTCAGCGGCCATCTACCACAATGAGGTTGCTGGGGTCAAACACGTTAAATAGGTTACTCGTAATTTTTCCAGTTTCTCTTTTCTTCAGTTTGTCCTCTGAGTGTCAGATTCTAGAAGCCCTCTTTCCTCATTATTTGGACCCAAATTTTCAACTGATTTTTTTTTGAGTAGAGGTATCAGATTTCTCGTTGTTCCTGTTTTACTTAAGTCTTCCTCATTGCTCACATGTTTTGTCCTTGGTATTCTCAGCATTTCTTGGTTGTAACACATCAACTTTTTCTGTGAAATTGTCCAGAATTCACTGCGAGATAGGAGTTTAGCGATTACAGAGCAGTTCGACATATTTCCTATGTCTTAATACTTTGTTTGAGTTCAAGAAGACGTTTTTCCCTATTTTCATGCCCCTTCGTATTTCCGTAGCAATTGTTTTATCGTCTATTACCATGCTAGCTTGATAGATGAATTTTTGTATCTGAATGTTTTTGACATTGCCATTGTGCAATTCCCATTTTGGAGAGCCTCTTTTGCTGACAGTCATCCATTTTATTTTCCTGCCCGTAATCGACTCTACTTGAATTCCTCTATTATATTGCCTGTTCATTCAATTTCCTTCTTGAGTTTCCCTTCCGTGTATCTTATGTTTGTAAGATTATATCTACTGATAATAAATCCAGATACTCATAGAATCATCTGTCCATAAAATTTGAATAAATTCGGCGAGAAAGAATAAAATCCGATAAGAAAACATATACTTATCATCAGATATCAAATCAAGTACGAAACGCTTAGCTCGGATTGATATTTGATGATAAGTAAAATAGAAAGTAGGCAATAATAATAATAATAATAATAATAATAGTAAAAAAAAACGAATTATTGACAAATGTTGGCTGCGATTAATATTTTCAACACATATCTCAGTTAGATATATTTCAATAGTAGAAAAACACGTACATACTCAAGAGCTAGCGTGTATATCCTTTGACACTGTTTTTTACGTTGTAAAATTAACGGTTGACTCCACATAAAACAGACCAAGAGCAGAGAATGGTGACAGGTAATTCATAGTTTACATTGAGATATACATGTAATTCTGTAAAACCCTCCCTATAAACGTGTGCTCGGTGTTTAAACCGGTCCATACGCCGTTTTTTTATTTTTTTGTTGTTGTGCAGGATGGCATGTCACTCCTCAGGACAAAAAAAAACAAGAAATGTTAAAAGATAAATGAACTTCACCTGGGAGCCAGGCACATGTGTATGTATCTATTTCTACGACGTGGGGACCTATTTATACATAGGTTGGTCTCCCGGCACAGGTTTAGACTCCGTCTCTTTTAGGACACAAATTGGGAGTGAAGGACACCTGGTTCTTTTTGCGATATCCTTCTAGGAGAAGATAAATAGTATATAAAACCGGAAGCTCACATGGTCTCTGGTTGTCTCAGCCTTTGCTGCGCCATTGGTGCTATGAGAAATGCTGCTGAAAAGTAATTTTAACGCAGTGAAACGATATATCAACACACAGAAACCTCTTGGACAATCAACGCTGAAATATTTGTTTTAGATTTATGAAACCCGTGGGAAGTCTTGCTCAGTCCCGTGTCATTTTCCACCATATATACGGTATATACACGCGTATCATGCGACCTTTGAAGTCCTAAATTTGAAGTTAATTTGATTCGAGTAAATGGATTTATAGTATGGTCAACGGCCTAGGCAGAGACAGCTGTACATATGCTAATTTTATATCTCGTGTATGATGCGACCCCTTAATTTTAGCTTCAAAATTAGGTCTTCAAACGATACACAGGTATACACGGTACGTATATCGTGTGTAATTAAATGACAAAACGTGACGGGATTTCTTCTTAAAAACTATTTCTTCAGACTATTTTTTCTAACACAATCTTACATATGAAGGAGAAGGTAAAGAAATATAATAACAGTTAATTATAGTCGACCTTGTGCCACATACATCCCTCGTTTGGGGGGAGGGCTGTTAAATATAACAGTCAATTATAGTTATTCAACGAGAGACCCGTAGAGAATGCTGTGACGCTTAAGTTTAAATTTCTGGCGCCATCCCCAGTGTCGGCTGAAAAGTTCATAGTCTGACCAAGATATAAATATACTTAGATGTCTTGTGACCCATCTGATCGACAGTTAATAAACTATTATAAAATACCACATGAACATGGTTTAAAGGTTAGCAATCGAGTCTTGATGTGTCAGTTAATACTGAGTAGTGAGTTCGATCCTCACCAGATGGCGCATACTTTCGTGTTTCTACTAAATCTAATCTTCGCTTAGTAAAACACTAAAATACATGCTAATGTACCATAATACAAGAGGTAGTCGGCATGCCTGTCTATATCTCTGAAATGATATATTAGGATTTCTTGCATCATTTACATTATTCGGACTGTTATCCTCATTTTCATTGCCATATTCACAACGTTTCAGCCGTTGTACGCTCCGGCCGTTATGTCTATGTCTCTCTATATATCTGCCTATATCTCTGAGATGAGGTATTATGATAACTTGCATTATTTACATTATTCGGACTGTTATCCTCATTTTCATTGCCATATTCACAACGTTTCAGCCGTTGTACGCTCCGGCCTTTATGTCTATGTCTCTCTATATATCTGCCTATATCTCTGAGATGAGGCATTATGATTACTTGCATTATTCGGACTGTTTCCTCCTCTTCTTTTAAAACCATTTATTCTACATTCAACATCATCACCTGATAACACACCGGAGGTGTTGGAACAAAATAGCTATTTTTGTAGTGATTTTATAACATATTCATGTTATAATTTTAAAATAAATAATTATATATATATATATATATATATATATATATATATATATATATATATATATATATATATATATATATGTGTGTGTGTGTGTGTGTTCGTTGTTTCTCACAATTATAGACACACGAACATAAATGTATATATATACGCACATCACACACACTGGCAAAGAACTAAAAGATAACACGCACTTAACACACACATGCCATTTCCAGCAAACAATTAGTCTGTCAAAATGACCAAAAAGGGAATTCTTTGTGAGTTTATTTTGTTCTGGAAATGTTATTATTTTCTTTGATTACTAAGTTTTGCGTTGTTGTATGCTAGTGTAGTTTTTTTTTCTTGTTCTCCATGTTATTTCTGCCGTGTGTGCTTTTTATATTAATCCCTAAACAAATGATATATTCTCAGTTTCTCTTTGTAACACATATTCTGAAAAATAACTGTCACTTTATCATATAATAAATTGTCCGATTGGATACAGCATTGTTCTCAGAATAACCAACATGGAGGCGAAAGAAATGTTGTTTGGGCACGTGATTAGATTTTAAGAAGATGTTTTTGTCGACAGATTTCAGTAAAGTTTCCTATATTTTGGCAGCAGTATTTATTTTGTCATGTTTTAACCACGGCAACAGAAACCGTTTTTTTTATCATTTTTATGATTTTCACTTGTTGTTAAACATTTTAGTCTGCGCAGCTACTGACTACAACCATTGGTTAGTTTCAAGGAAAAAAAAGAAGCTATACAGGATGTCCATAAAGTTCGTGTGCACTTAAAAAAACTTTATTTGAATTTTTGACAAAAACAATTTGTAAAAGGATTAGAAAGAAGTAAATCTATGTTTCTTTAAGGTTTTATTGAAAGTTTATTTAAGTTTCCACATGTCCTCCATCATTAGCAATACAAAGGGTAATACGATTTTGCCGTTCACGGAAACATTTGCCAACTGATTTACAGTAATGCCTGAAATCACATTAGTTATTTTAGCTATACTTAAAACTTAGGGACATTAAACTTTATAACATTTTTTACAGAATATTTCTATCGGAAATACTAATTATAATTTTTTAAAGTGCACACAAAATTTATGGACTCCCTGTATAATAGTATTAAATATTACATAAGTTGATACATCTTGTCAATCACTACGGTCTGTCTTTGCAGCATTAAGAATTTCGTGTGAGAATAGTTTGAATTTTGGGATTATATTTTTTCTCATTTAATATAACTTAAATATTGTTTTTTTTCTATTTATTACCAAGCATAATTAACAGATATTCATTAAAACGTTGTCCTTTTCCAGCTTTCTTAATGTTTTAGCCGATTTACAAAAACGAGACAAAAAAATATTTTAAAATCTGTGCCTATTTTGTGAGCGCTTCAGTCAGAGAATTTTTAAATAGAAATATAAGTTAAAAACGTGTTAAGCTCTCAAGATTTCGATTTCTTAATATCAGTGAATTGCTTTTTTGGGGATAAGTTTTCTTTAACTTCGTTTTTTTTTGTTGTTGTTCTGACACCTGAAAAATTCTTCTAAATACATTAAACTTTTTTAAATTTTTTATTTTATTTAGAATCTCCTTGAAACTTCTCACAAAAAACAGAATTAAGGAAAAGGAAATAAAACGCCCGGAAATAAGAGGAAACAATTAAACCAAACACAAATAAAAAAAATAAATTAATGCGAAACGAACTGTAAAGGAAAAATAGCAAAAAAAATAAAAAATAAAAAGAGCCTTACAATTCAGTCATGGATTACAGCCTTCTTTTTTCCCGCCGGCGGGAATTGCATTCTTTGAGATGCGAACGAGATGCAAGATAAAAATGGCTGCCATTACTTATTTTAAATGAATCAAATACAAATTGAGAATGGAAAAAGAAATGAAATAAAAGGGAAGTGAGTAAAAGTCCTGGGCTCACGAAGGTGCAACCGTACAGACGAACTTAAAGGTTATATTTTGCAAAGTGCACATGTGTGCAAAAATTGCGACTGTATCAGTGAAAATTCCTGCAACAACTTGTATTTCTTTTGTGTGAGATTCAGTAGCATTGCACCGATGAAATATAAAGAATTGGATGAACATGCGAGAGTTAAAACAGGTATATATAATGCTTTATATTAAATATACATAAATTATGCACCTATATCAATAATGGTCTCACTCACGCAAATGGCGACACAACAAGCATGTAGAATGTTCAATGGAATTAAGCGGATTTACACGTATACAGAATCTGAAAAATTTGAAGAGGACTTTTCGGGACTTGGGTCTATGAAATCGATCATAGCAGACCATATAAGATAGAAAATGATAACGCACAATCTCCTCCCGAGTGAGTTCAAAATGAAATTTTGGACAAGAATATAATGTGCGTATATTGAAAGCGGTGGTACAAATGTGACAGTTAAAATAAAGTCTATGAAACCGAGACATAGGACCATTAACATACAACCTACACGGTATTTATAAGTATATGATAAAATAAACAATTCCATTTAGGGACGGCCATGTCTGATATCGACATGTATGAATCAAAAAAAAAAAAAACGGCGCAAACTTGTAATTTTAAATGCACCAATTTTTTAAAATGAATCTTATAAAGCCGTATAATGTTTTCTTTTCTGTGTATTGATATAAGTAGATGTGTATGTGTGTGTGTGTGTGTGTGTGTGTGTGAGTGGGCGGGATGAAAAAGTCCTCAATATTCAAACATTTCTCATATGAAGAGATACCTGATCTCTCATACAATATATATATATATATATATATATATATATATATATATATATATATATATATATATATATATATATGATGTATAGTTTGTGTTTAATGCCGTGTGTATATATGTGTATATATGTATATGCGTATGACAGTACACTTATTTCTGTAGGTTTTCTTTATCCTGTTTTCCTTCGCCTAATATATAATGAAACTATTATCAACTTATATGATTAAAATATGTTTTTATTGATATTTTTGGTTTTGGAATTTTCGTTTTAATATATTAAATAATATGATTTTTAACCATTTTTATCTTTTTGTATATTTGCTCGCTTAAGTTATATTTTAATAAGTGGCTAGCATTTGTTTAATGATACTTTAAGTCTGAAATATTTATTGGTTGTGGTATCTGATTGTCTAGGTCAATGTCTGTGGATGTGTGTACATGTTTTTATCGGTGTCTATGTGTATGGAGAGTGCATTCACTTTTAATTGTGTGTGTGTGTGTAGATGTTGGTTTCCCCCTTTCCTTTTTTCATAAAGGGCTCTGGAGATGTTCCTGTCTCGTTGCTTTTTTGTGTGTATATATATCTAAATATGTCTGGGTGCTTATGTATTATAATCTGATTATGTTTTTGTTGCTTTGCGCGTGAGTTTAAGACCCCATTCACACACTTGGGATTAAAATATATATACATGTATTGTCAAATGACCGGATATTGTAGCGTCTGGTCGTACGTAATTTCAACGAAGAAATAAATTGAATAACATATGTATTTTTTCTTTTCTCAATAATTTTATGGTTTTTAAACTTAATAGTGATTAAATTTGGATTTTAAAATTGGCAGTTTTTAATTTTAATATCACATTTTATCATATAATTTAATAATTATTGGTTAGAATAAATTCTTTTTAATATTACCCGTATTTTAAAGATCTGAATAGCTATTATAACATGATTTCGTTGTCAAGCTTTTGAATCTTCCTATACTTGGATTTTGATTGGTCATTCTAGCTTTTGTAACAATGTTTTCCCCTAGCGAAGGATCGTTAATTAATTTGAAACTTTTAAAACCATTTATTTTATCTTCAACATCATCACTTAATAAGACACCGAGGGTGTTGAAACAAAATGGCTATTTTTGTAGTGATTTTATAGCATATTTATGCTATAATTTATTTATTTTTTATAAATAATAATTATATATATATATATATATATATATATTGTATCACTTGATAATTATTAGGGATAATTCCAAGGAGGATATACATCGAAAGAGAGCTCAGTGTAAGAACGGAGCAATGTAATAATGTTCACATAGTCCTTAAAAATGCATTCGGTCAGGGGATAATTTATTTCGTAGAATTAGACGTCTCTTCAGAAAAAAATTTTACAAAAAAATATAAATAAAATATATTCTATAAGAGATGAACGTCTGATGTCCATGAGATAAATTATCACCTGCTCGAATGGATTTTTAAGGATTCTGTATGCATTAAATATCTATCTATCTATCTATCTATCTATCTATCTATATATATATATATATATATATATATATATATATATATATATATATGGGTGGAAAGAGAGTTATGAAAGGAATAGATGTTCTGAACACACACGCACAGACGCAAACAAACATATATATATATATATATATATATATATATATATATATATTGCCTCACCTGCCTACTATATATATATATATATATATATATATATATATATATATATATATTTTTAAGATAAGAACGAATAGAATAAAATTACAACATGTATTATAAAAGAGGGCTCAATACAAAGTAGAGCAATATTATTTATTTTAGGATATTACACAGAAAACATGTTAAACTCGATACACAATTGCAGTCATATTTCGATGCGTAGCAATGGCGATTGTAAATCACTGCCGTGTCAACGATTTATTTAGATTCACCTGACGATCCAAGCACGACTGGAAATGTATAGCGATTCTGATATGTTTTCGATTATATATATATAATTCAAGGAGATATTCGTAATATAATATAATAAAAGTGATTCACAAAAAGAGCTCAATGAATTTATTATTAAAAAGATAATAAATGTTATTATACAGCATAATCCAAAATTACTTCATATTGGGGAGAGATCTATTTCAACCGGATAAAACTCAGTCTTATTCAACCCCGGTTTCTAGTGTGAGTTCATGTCCGATACGAACTCAGTCGATACACTCATGTTTGAGAATAAATGACAATAGAACTTTTAAAAGGTATCGGATTAAAAAAGCACTGAATTTGCGTCGAAAACTTTGAACACAACCACCATCCTAATTATATTAGCATTCCCTTGTTTATCTTTCGGGCGTCTCCTAGCGTTTTATCCAACATTCATTTTTTTTTTCGCGAGCTTCAATCTTCACAAACTCAAACAACGACAACCACAAAAAAGACAATGATGAATATATTGGCAAAATCTAATTAGGAGTAAACTTAATAAAGACGTTGAATTGTATGAACCTGTCGCGCGTGCTAAAATGGTTAATTCTTAATCGATATTGTAGAATAGATGGGGTCTCCAAATTGTTAGAAACGGTCATTTAGCGTAAAAAGAAACTGTTGCTTTATTCTTGTGTTATTGTCACATAAGGTCAAGGTAAGCACTCTCTGATAGCTTAATCAATTTGGCTATATATATATATATATATATATATATATATATATATATAAATATATATTAAGGAAGAAATATAGTGCTATATTTATTTAAGGAATAAAGTGCTCAATATCAGAGATAGAGCGTGTGTAAATATAAAGTGAACATAAAGTCAACATTTAGAGGCGACAGTCTGTTTCATGCTATATGCAATCGTCGGGCCTGACGACTGCATATAGCATGAAACAGACTGTCGTCTGTAAGTGTTGACTTATGTTCACTTTATATATATATATATATATATATATATATATATATATATGCTTTCTGCATTCTGTTGAGGTTTCTTCTCGACTCGATGAATTACTCAATAATAATTATGTCAAATCCTCCTAATAATTCCTCTCACTTGTATATCCTTGCTTGAACTGGCTTCTAATGCTCTGGATTGTGCGGCTTGGGGATAGCTGTCGTGACTAGTGGGGGCACTGGCCTATGGGTAAGGGAAACTCGGATGAGTTCCACCACGGAATATGTGATCGAGCGGCGCTATATTGAGTCTAATTCGCTAATTCTTCGTCACCGAGGCCCGTTGGTACAGTTGGTATGACGTTTGCCCGAGAATGTAACTGTCGTGTTTCAATTCTCGGTAGTGGATGCGCACTGCTGATGAGTCCCACATATAGAATGAAACGGCCGTCCAGTGATTTGTGCATTCCGTTGAGGCTTGTTCTAGACTCGATGAATTACTTATATATATATATATATATATATATATATATATATATATATATATATATATATATATGTGTGTGTGTGTGTGTGTGTGTGTGTGTGTGTGCTTGTGTGTGTTACTTCATTATATAAAAGAAACATTAAAATTCAAAACCACCTCATATTGGGAAAAAGCGTAATTCGTCAGACAAAAATATAGGTCGTCTGTCTTAT
>CAHIKZ030000245.1:557500-587500 GCA_903632075.3 Acanthosepion pharaonis | reverse complement strand
AAAGGAAACTCAGCAGGCGAAGCGGCAAGAAACATTCACTCACTTTATGGAAAGGAATGTGAATGAAAGAAAGAAGATGATTTGCAAAATTCAGAGGTGGAGTTTGAAGATGAAGATCGAACCGACGTCCAGTTGAGTTTTGATGAAAAAAGCAAGCCCCTTGAAGAAAATCCTGCTTTATCAGTTGAGGAATTGGCAGTGGTTCTCAGTTCAAACCATACAACTGTTCATCGTCATCTTCAACAACTTGGAAAAGTTTTTAAACTTGGAAAATGTGTGTCTCATGAATTGTTTGTAAACAACCTCAAATCCCGAGTTAGCATCTGCTCTTCTCTCCATTCTCGCCAACTTGTTTCACCTTTTTTGGATAGACTTGTGACTTGCGACGAAAATGGATCTTTTATCGAAATGTTAAGAGACGTAGACAGTGGCTTGGTAAAGGGAAGGACCCAGCCACAGCCGAGAAGGAACTTCATGGGCAAAAGGTTCTGCTTTCAATCTGGTGGGATCGCCAAGGAATAATCCACTTTGAATTCTTACCACCTAATGCAACAATTAATGCTCAAATATACTGTCAGCAATTAGAGCGTTTGAACCAAGCTTTGAGGAAAAAAGACCTGCTCTAGTGAATCGAAAAGGGGTGATGTTTCATCAGGATAATGCGCGACCCCACACAGCAAGAATCACGTCACAAAAGATCGAAGAACTTGGTTGGGTGAAAATTCCTTATCCACCTTATTCTCCCGATCTTGCTCGTTCAGACTATTATTTGCTTCGTAGCTTACAGAATCATTTGGAAGAAACAGCTTTTGTAACACAGGAAGAGGTTAAAACCGACATTTGTGAGTTCTTCGAATCAAAACCAAAAGAATTTTACAGTAATGGAATTAGTAAGCTTGTTAATAGATGAAAGGAAGTCATAGATAATCAGGGAAAATACATTGTTGACTGAATCTGTAATTGAATGTAACATTTGGTCACTTGTTTTCTTTATTCAAAATTCGGACAGAATTTATTGGATGACCTGATAGTTCGATGCTAACCGGTTTTCTGAATTTAAAAACCATTTGACTGATTGGGTTATTCCACACTTCATATTTTCTGAAAAGAAATAGCTAATATGAAGAAAATTATATAATATTTGATGCGATACTTACCAAGTTTACAAGAATTTAGCAAGACACCTAGAAGATTGTATTGCGTCAGTTTTCAAGAATTATCTCCTGAATTTTAATTTAATATTCGAATTATGGTTTTCTTTTCATCTGGGTTTGAACACTGCCCTCACTGCATGAATGGGAATAGCACAAATTCCTCAGATAAGAAACAACACTGAATATTTTGTTACATTAATCGAAGCGTTTGATAATTAAATATGTTACATTTAATCGAAGGCATTTTGTGTTCTTTTTGCACTATTCACCTTGAGAAAAGCAGGAATATATTACCCTCCCCCCATTTCCTATTAAGGATCTGTCAGAAAATTACTCGGTTGTTTGATTTAAAAATAGGTATTTTAACGAAGTGGTCCCCACGATTAAATGATAACACGGGATTTGAACCTTATTGCTTAATATTTTATGAACATTTATGTTACCTATCTGTCTATATTTCTGAGATGAGGTATTATGTACATTATTTACATTATTCAGACTATTGTCCTCATCTTTGTCGCCATATTTATGGCAACGTTTCTGACTTTCAGTATCTGTCTATATTTCTGAGATGAGGTATCATGTACAATTTTTACATTATTCAGACTATTGTCCTCATCTTTGTCGCCATATTTATTACAACGTTTCGGCCTTTCAGTATCTGTCTATATTTCTGAGATGAGGTATTATGTACATTATTTAAATTATTCAGACTATTGCCCTCATCTTTGTCGCCATATTTATTACAACGTTTCGGCCTTTCAGTATCTGTCTATATTTCTGAGATGAGGTATTATGTTCATTATTTACATTATTCAGACTATTGTCCTCATCTCTGTCGTCATATTTAATACAATGTTTCGGCCGTTTCCAATTACCAGAAGAAGGCCGGAGCGTACAACGGCCGAAACGTTTTAATAAATATGGCGACAAATAATGTAAATAATGAACATTTATCTTATGTCAGTTAATATCGCCCAGTCTGTAGTATGCGGTCCCAGTAGAGCCCTCAACCAAGCATCCTTCCTACATTCCCAGTCTATGATGCGTTTGAATCTGCCCAGGTCCGCCTTGAGTGGTTGTTTATCAAACTGTTTTTATTACAAATACTTACACATATCTGTAAATTGGATGCAGGTGTGAAGTTACGCGCTTCCACATTCGGCGGTCGGTCACATCCCCAACCCACTGGGGTAGACTGTTCAAGGACACATGGCACAGTGGATAAAGGCGTTAGTTAGATCCTGTGACAGGACTCAAAGAGTGTGAGTACAATACCTGGTTAAGGCGGTGGAGAATTTGGAGAGGGGAAATAACAGGAGGTAATTGATAACTGACATCCATTAGACATGGCACGTGGAACTAGAACAGTCTACCCCAGTGTGCGAAATAAATGGTTCAGTTCGACATTCCAACCACCTGAAGAAGGCCGGAGTCTACAACGGTCGAAACGTTGTGATAAATATGGCAACAAAAATGAGGACAATAGTCTGAATAATGTAAATAGTGTAAATCAGTATTGAGATTGCGAATGATGTCTTCTAAAAGCTAAGCATATTATGAAGAAACAAGAAAATTTCGTTAGAAACAAAGACAATTGTACTTGACTGTTATGTAATATTTGCCCTTCTATATGGCAGTGAATGCAGGACAATTTCATCACAGATGAAAAAAGACTTGAAGATACAGAAATATGGTTCAACAGAAGGATGCTGAGAATACTATGGACTGAACATGTGAGCAATGAGGAGGTTCAGCGTTAAATATTCTAACTTGTACTCGTAACTGAACTTGGAAATTGTTGGGAAGCTGTCTATATTTCTGAGATGAGGCATTATAACTATTTACACTATTTATATTGTTCAAGTCGTAGCCCTCATCTTTATTGTTAGATTCACGACATTTCGCCCATTTTACGCTCCGTCTTTCTTCAGGTGATATATACATGGCCCAGTGGATAAAGGCATTGGCTGAAGTAATCCAGTAATGCAAAGAGTTGCGAGTTCAATACCTGACCACAGCAGGGGTGAACGCAAACTTGGAGAGTTGTGTTTTGTAAATGAAATAACTGAAAATCAGATATTCAGATAAAAAGGCATGGCACGTGGAACTAGAACAATATACCCAAGTGGATGAAATAAATGGTTCAGTTCGAAATTCCAACGTATATACCCTGAAGAAGGCCAGCGCGTATAACGGTCGAAACGTCGTGAAAATGACAATCGAGATGAGGACAACAGTCCGAACAATGTAAATAGTGTAAATTTTGGGAATCGTTTCGATGGTAGTGATTTGAATGACGCCGGTTATGGCTGTATTTACAATGCGAAGCAATCCTACATTTTGGCTTTATTTGGCGCTTTATTGAACTGATGAACGCTCTGGTCGGTGAAACTTGTGAATTAATGCGATGATGTGGGTAAATAGGTTTCCGTAGTGTTGGTGTTCCTTTCCGTCCGTTACTGCGGCTTGTGACGCTAATAAAGGCCGGCTGCTTTTCATCCTTCTGCTTTCAAAAGATCTTGATTAACTAGTTTTCATGTTATCGCTGCCAATCTCGCATCTACCTAACAAGCTTTAAGTTTCAGTTCATTTGTACGATCATTATCATCATCATCATTATCATCGTCGTCGTCATCATCATCAACACAATTCAGTATTCTTCTCTTACATCTTTATCGTCTGCTTTTGCTTTTCCTTCACGTATCCAATTTTCTATCTCATTTTTCTTCTATATACATTTTCACTTCTTTCTCTTTCATAGCTTTCTCTTTATTATCGTCTTTCTTTTTGCCATTCTTCGCATCATATCTTCTTTAATGCTATCAAAACGAACAGAGATAATTAAAAGGAACGAAAAACGAAACTACAGCAGTTGGCAATGCTATAAAGAGAAAAGAAGTAATAATAATATTAATAATAATAATAATAATAATAATAATAAATTGTTATTAAAGACCACAAACAAAAAAAAAGTAAAAGAAATTGCCTCCTTATTGATATAGCAGTCCCTGCTGACTGCAATGTATCTTTGAAGATATTCAAAAAGCTGTCAAAATACAAGGACCTTGAAATAGAAATCTCGAAAATGTGGCATATGGGAACATCAACAATCCCTGTTGTAGTTGGAGCTCTAGGACTGGTTGGAAAAAATTGCAGTAGACTAATTGAAGGGATTCCTGGAAGCCCATGCCTCAAGGAGATACACAAAATTGTTCTGACAAGTACAGCCCACACTTTACGAAGGGCTTTATCTATGTAATTTTTTTTTTTTTTGTCAGTGGAAAGTGTCATGATGCCATTTCTAACCTTAGGTCCCTAGGGACCCGGAAAGAAATGTGTAAACGCCAGAAATCAAAGGAAATAATAATAATAATAATAATAATAATAATAATAATAATAATAAATATCTAGAAACAATAGATCAGCTTGTATAGGATTGCACGTTATTGGTACCCACTGAATATAAAACCCGGCACGACAGAATGGGACAGTATCTGCACGGGAAAGTCTGTAACTTCCACGGAAAGGAAACTGAAAGAAATTTGTATGATCACCACCCAGATCCGGTTAGGGAAATGGGACCTGTAACAATGTAATGGGACATTACAATAAACACAGACAGAACAATCAAGGCTAATCGCCCAGACATCGTTATTAGAGACCGCAAACAAACTAAAATGCCTTCTTATTGATATGGCAGTACTTGCAGACTGCCATGTATCTTTGAACATATTCAAAAAGTTATCAAAATATAAGGACATTGAAATCTAAATCTCAAAATGTGGCACATGGGAACATCACCAATCTCTGTTGTAGTTAGAGCCCTCGGATTGATTGGAGAAGATTATAATAGACTCATTGAAGGGATTTCTGGTAGCCCATGCCTTAAAGAAATAAAAAAATTGTTCTCACACATACAGCCCAGACCTTATGAAGGGCTTATCTATGTCAAATATGTAAATATGTTTTTGTTTTTTTTTTTCAATTGGTCAGTGGAAAAATGTCATGATGGCATTTCTGACCTTAGTTCTCTGCTCGTGACCCGGAAAGAAATTAGTACACAAGAAATCAAAGGAAATAATAATAATAATAATAATAATAATAATAATAAGAAGAAGAAGAAGAAGAATAAATGCATAAAGCGTATAATATATATATATATATATATTTTTTTCTTCTATTTGCATTACGAGTAATCGTAGTTTTTTCTTCCTTTCTTCGTTTTTATGCCGGTCCTATGATTAAATTTTGTAAATCCAAAAAGCAGACGTCATATATTTTTAACATTAAGAGCTATGACACGTCATGCCACGTATACAAGGTCAAATAATCCACATCTTCTTTGTATTCCATTTGTAAGAAAGAAGTTACATTCAGACAGTTTCTTCCGCAAAATCCGCTACATTGGGCAACAGATTCCTGGATAATGCTTCCCAGATTAATATAATCAACATCTTCATGTTTAGGTTCAACTGATATCTTTCCGACATATCAACATATGTACTTATTTACTCTACTTACGCCTATACAACTTCATTCAGTAAACCTCTAACTTGAGTGTCTCTTGTGTCTTGTATTGGGTAAAAAATTATATGATAGAACCTCCTTTTCCACTTCTTGTTCATGTTTTTATTGTTGTTGTTTCTGGTGAATTTTTCTTTTCATTCTTTCTTTTCTTATATTTGAATATCGATCTTCATCCTTCTCTGATTCTTCTACTGTAAATAACCTTTGATTCTGATATTAAGTCTTTTTCTTTTCAATATCTTCTTTTCTTTTAGATATTCTTCTTCTTTTTTTCTTCTTCCTCTCCATTTTCTTCTTCTTCCTCTTCTTCTTTTTTCTTCTTATTCTTCTTTTTCTTTCTTTTCTTCTTCTGCATCTTCGTTTTTCTTCTTCTTCTTCTTCTTCTTCTTCTTCTTCTTCTTCTTCTTCTCCCTATTCTTATTCCTCTCCCTTTTTCTTCTTCATCTTCCTCTTCTATCTTTTTCTTCCGCTTCGTTTTCTTCTTATCATTCTTCTTCATTTTCATCTTCATCTTATCTTTCTTCTTCTTCCTCTCCTTCTTTTTCTTCTTATTATCTATCTTCCTCTTCTTTTCCGTCGTCTTCTTTTTCTTTTTTTTTCTTCTTCTTTCTTCGCAATCATTTTACGACTACTTCTGTCTTTAACTCTTTAAATACATTTTAATCTTTAACTATAATTATAATTTCTTCTTTCTCCTCCCTTTTCGGATTCCACTTATTCACGTTCCCTTTTTCATGGTCTTTATTTGCTTTTTCCTTCCTTAGAACATCTCATTCCTTCCTTCTTCTCATTTATGTTATTCTGCTCATTAATAGGCTTCAGATTGAAACCTACAGCTATTATCTGATTTTTTTTAACCAATGATTAACACCAGTTCTGTTTATAAGTTGATTTTTATTAAACCTTTGACTAACATTGGATTTTGAAGAATCTACAGGGAGTCGCTAAATTCTGGACACAGGCAAACATTCATATTTCCAAGAAATTAAATGCATTTTATTGAACTGGAATATTAACAAATAACATTTTCTATATGATTTGTGATGCAAAGACAGATGAACTTTGTCAGATTCATGAGTACTCGAAGCAATAATTGCACATACGAATGGACCTACGAAGAACTAATATGTGTACTGGGTTGTGTTTTAGTGGGAAATACGAAATAAAGTAAATAATAACGGAATTCGTTTTATTTAATTTAATTTGCACAAGGGTGTAATTACGATTTAACATATATTAATTAGCTTTATTACGAATATGTATTATATTATGTTTGCTAATTTATTTATACATTAGTATGACTAAAGGAATTTTATTCTTACGTAACATTCTTTAGGGAAGAGGACATATCTTCAAAATTGATGGTGTGACATTCCAAGTCCTAACGGTTATTGAAAATTTGTTATGCACAGAGGAAGAAACAACTAAAGACATATTGGTATAGTTTAGTTTAAGTTACAAGAATATTTTGCATGGTATTAAGCAGGGTGTCCATAAAATCTGTACATATGGTCAAAAATGCATATTTTAAGAAATTAAAATTACATTAAGATTTTATTGAATTAGAATATTAACAAATAACATCTTCAATATGGTTTCTATAATCTGTGATGCAAAATTGATGCGCTTTGCAAGATTTACGTGAATTTGAGGCAATAGTTCCACATTACCGTCAGTTGTAGCACCTTCACTCTTCGTTTTCAAACAAGTGTGTTGCATTTGTGATTTTCATTGAGTACACCTTCTCCTTTCACATCAGAAAAAGAAGTCAATTCTTATTTCCTTTAAACAAAACCATGTTTCATCTGTGCAGGTAAAAATATACTTAATGTTATTTCCTATGTGTGAAGAATTTAAGGACACCCTGTATTATACACTTTGTATTTTAATTTTTAGAATTAATACTGGCTTTTGATATGCAGTTTCAGTCGAGTTCTTGTCGAATTCTTTATATCTATTTTGATAATTCAATCGCTTCACATACCTCAACTTAATGATGAATTAAATAGCAATGCACAATGGGATCTCTCACCTTGTTTTTTAATATGTGTAGGAGAAGGAACATTCTGAACTCAAAACCGTGTGAAATCCTAACATATTAGACAAACTTATGCAACTAACAAAATGATGATAGTGTTTACAAATAATTATAGAGCAGCTTTTGGGATTGGATGATCCCAACTGTGGTTCAGGAGACAGATTACAGAATGTCGAATATAACGTGAACCATAATAGGTTAAAAACGTTCTCTAGATTTTTGTGAATGACTTGTTAATGTTATTAATTTTGTCTGGTAGCCTGTTGTTTGTGTGTAGTGAACTTGACCTTCCGTAGATTCTGCCCGACTTGCTGACTGCTACAAGACGTAATTAATATTGTCTTTTAAGGTTATTTTCATGTTATCAGTACTTCATCATCCGTTTAATTTTTCTGGTTTTTTACGCTTTTTTTTCTCTCATTCATTCGTTTTTCACTTTTTCTTTCTTTCACATTTTTGCTTTAAATTTTCTCTAATTCCCTAACATTCTTTCTAGTTTTTTTTTTAATTTATTTTTTAGATGTGATTTCCTTTCATCGATTAATATGGCGCTTTTCCAATCAAAGATTTGAACAATTTCCCTTCATTAGCGGCTCTTGATTTAGTTTCTTCATTCTCTTTTATAAATTCCTACCTTTCTATGATTTCTTATTTCTTCAAATTGTTTTTTTTTTTAATTTACACTCTTTTCTTTTCCTCTAGCTCCTCCTCAATTTTCTGGCTTTTTCTTCATTCTTTTTGGCTTTTAAAACATCCTTATTCTCCTCCTGTTTTATTTCCCTCCCTTTTCTTTTCTGTCTTTTATGTTTCCCTCTCTCTCTTGTCTCCTCATTCTTCACCTCTTCTGGACCTCGGTATGACGATAAACTACATCCGCGTCCTGTGTAAGACGATAAACTACATCCGCGTCCTGGGTAAGACGATAAACTACATCCGCGTCCTGGGTATGACGATCAAATAGATCCGCGTCCTGGTTATGACGATAAACTACATCCGCGTCCTCGGCAAAACGATAATCTCCATCCGCGTCCTGGGAAAGACAATAAACTACATCCGCGTCCTGGGGAAGACGATAAACTACGTCCGACAGCAATACATCTGAGCAGGAGGTTTTTAGGTGCGTGGAACCACCTCTTAATTGCTGATGTTCTCAGGTCCACCCTCACGCAGGGTGATAGGACCTGTTAGGGTCCCAGCTATGGGCAAATAGTTAACACTGAAACTGGGATTAAAACAGTATGAAATTGTAAAAAATAGGTTTTAAAACCAGCAATAAATTATTGAAGGAAAATGATTACCGGCAGTATATTTTTGAAGGACAAATATTACCAACAGTATATTTTTTGAAAAAATATTACCAGCAATAAAAATCTTGTCGGCATTAAATAACCCATTAACGTGTTGATATGCTGTAAAACAAACCAAACCATTCAACTCTTCTTCTTCTTTGCCTCTGTTATAGAGTAGTTTCACGGTGGAGGTTTGTATTTCACTA
Organism: Acanthosepion pharaonis; assembly: GCA_903632075.3. Lineage (NCBI taxonomy): Eukaryota > Metazoa > Mollusca > Cephalopoda > Sepiida > Sepiidae > Acanthosepion > Acanthosepion pharaonis. The sequence goes on along the minus strand of CAHIKZ030000245.1, from coordinate 578,283 downwards.
AGTCGGTCCTAAAAAAGTTCGACGTACAAAACGTTAGGAACTTGATATAATAGTTAATGACGCATCAATCTAATTGTGGTGGCTGATACTTTAATGTCCGACATCGACTGACTGACCAACTCACTGAGCGACTCACGATATTGAGTCAACCCCCCCCCCGAGGGTGTCATGTGGCACAAGGCCTTTTTAACGTGGGCATTCCCGAGCCATTAGGCTCGGCCAAAAAATAGCCCATTTGAACCCGTATAGACGGGTTCAGGGCCACTGAGCGACTCACTCTCTGAGCGACTGCTACTACTCCTACATATTATAGATGGGAGAGTCTATTAACAATAGAATAGGGGTGTTTCACTATAACAGCCTCAAAACGTATTCATCTGTTTTCCTCTCACTGATTTTTCTCTTTCCTCCTACTCTTTGTCATCCGCTCTTCACCATCTTTAATGTATTTTCACCTTCTCTTATACGGATGCGCAGCTGGTGTAATAGGTAGCGATTTGTAATGAGATGTTGAATAGCTATTTGGTTACATTCAAAGACTTATGCTTGGCAAAGAAAGAAATCTATCTCTTTATGGTAGAAACGTTATCTGAAAATATCGTAATTTAATATTCACTCGCGAAAAGATTATTCTTACTAAACTTAAATATTGACATTAAATAACCTACAAAGGGCTGATAATGCGTAAAAACAAGTAAAATCTTATACGCCTCTCTTTTTATTTGATGCATAAGTACACATGTAAATATGATTGTAATATACAGCCAATGACATCGAAGGTTGTATCAGATATCGATAATGATGTTAGAGACTAGGAGAACTTAACACACACACAGACGCAGACACACCTGCACACACACAGACACACACATTCACACGTCCGCGCGGCAGATTGATGACAGGTGGGGAAAGGAAAACACCGAGTAACATACTTGACGATTGTTTGTGGATGGCAGAACTTGGACAAAGAGGGACGGCAAATGTAGAAAGTCATGAATGCAAACATCGTGAAGGTAACGAGATTCAAACGATTTACCTCATACAGATGATCATTTGCATTGATAAGTCCAAGGAAAAACCACTTCCCACGGAGGAAATGATCATCTTTATGAAGTAAATCTTTTGGATTCCATTAATTGTAATTCAGTTATGTGCTCTATAATATTATAGTGGGCTCTCTTTTGTGGATCATTACTTACCCACGAATTTTTTGGCATATATATATATATATATATATATATATATATATATATATATATATATATATAAATTTTTTAAATGTGATTCCATCGCGATACAGAAATTTAATATTGAATTTAAACCTGAATTCTGCTGGCCAGTTTCGAAACAGTAATTTCTGTATCGCGATGGAATCATATAATTTTTTGAAATTATAATCTAGGCTCTATTTCTGTATCGAGCACTGTTTGTCAAAATAAAAACAAAAGAATTCGGATCATCAATCTAACCGTTCTTTCCTATTATATCAATACACACACACACACACACATATATATATATATATATATATATATATATATATATATATATATATATATATGTCCGTGTGTTTGTTTATATTTCTTTATATACTGATAAATTTTTGATATACAATGTGAATGGGAAAGATTATTAAATACAGAAAAAGGAATAAAGGTCATATAACATGATAAATCTGAGCACATAATACTAGCAACTAATTCAATAACAACTTAATATATATATATATATATATATATATATATATATATATATATATTATATATATATTTCATTAAATAATTAATTCATTAAAACATTAATTCGTTAAAATAATTTATTAGTTGTTAAGTTGGCATTCATCAACAAAGACGCCGAAGTTTTTGTTAACCCAATTACTTTTGATCTCCTCCGGGGTCATCCTCTCATTAAAAAAAACTTAATGCGACTGTAATTGTATATCAGTGTAAATTTTCTTTTGTGTAATTGTATCTCAGACAAAGATGTAACTATATATGTTGGCTTGATGACAACGACATTATCAAGACGTCTAACAATGCATTTGTCGGTCACAAGTTATATCATACAACCTTTAAAGACACATTCCCGTTTACCTACATGTTGAAACTTGACTAATGCATGGAATAATAATGCAACACAAAATGTACTTAGACCAAAATGTATTGAAACAAGAAAGTGTACACGATATTTACATATAGTCTTTTGTATATTCCTGGTAAGACCGTTCCTGGAGAATGTGTTGACTGAGTCGCAGTCGGGCAGAGTCTCTGGTTGAATCTCTAGATTCCTCCCTTCTCTCTTCCCTGTACCAACCATATTTATATGGTCGGTACTCCACTATGCAAATTAGATGGATCCTACCACAACACTACACAATACAGAAAAAATACCTGTTGGCAAAACCAATATACAGGGCAAATTGTCGCCATTATATATTGTTAATTTCACGCATGCGCTTTTTTTCATTTTGTCGACTTCGCAGTATCGTTAGGTCCGTTTGTTGTGAGATAAATAGCACTATGACGCAAATCACTCCGCCAGATATTTGGAAACAGCATACTGTACTGATTTGAAGCTCTAATACGAACATATTAAATTGTTTGGGTGTCAATCTGAGGACAGTGCAGATTATTTGGAAGGATTTGTATGGTTTTAATGGTGATTATGAAGTTGTTTGTAGTAATCACTAATGATGGCTATGTTACACCTCCAATCATCTTCCCCCTTGGAATTAGACTCAATGCAGAGGCCTAAATAAGCGTCTTGAGGATGTAGTGTTGCATTAGGTCAAGTGGGAGACTGCTGAAAAATACTATGGCAACAGGACGCTTCACCATGCTAAACAAGCAAGAAAGCACAGACAATTTCTGCGACTACATCACGCCTTACATCTGAACACCTAACTTCCAGACTGCAACCCATTGATTTGTGACGCGCATTTGAGTGTGAAACCAACAAGTCTCTTTGTAACACCAAAGATGAAATGAAGGCAAGGATTACGGCAGTATTCATCAACTTAAACAAGGAGGCAGTACAGAAAAGATGCAAGAGATTCCGAAGGAGACGTTGGTTGAAGCCAATGTAGATTAAATTGAAGAAATTTACTCTTTAGTGGTTTAAGGTATTTTGGTTTAATTTTGGTAAATATATATCTCAAAATGAAGTATCAATGTTATTTACTTTTTTGCGTAACTTAGAAGATAATTTATTCATCGTACCTTGTACTACACAATGAAAATAAGAAACAAAAACTTCAAAATCTCCAGGCCCACTATATCAAAAACAACCACCAACACTGAAAAAAAAACTATTAAGAGTGTAGTAGCATTATTTTAAAATGCATTTGACTTAATTAATATTTGACATCATATTGCCGTTTTACACCATCTTGTTAACTCCCTTGCATTGCGAACGCTTGTTTACAAATCATCGTAACCACAACAGTTAATTTTAAAAGAATTAAAACAGAGCGCAGTCAAGGGTGTTTACAAAAATCACCATCTCAACAAATTACAGTTACATTAAGTTTGCCTTATCAATTCACTCCAGAGGATGATCTCGGAGAAGATCGAAAGTACTTGGATTAACTAGAACTACGGCGCCTTCCTTGATGAATTTCTACTTAACATCAAGAAGATAATTAGAGAACTGCAAGGGATTATTATAAAAATAAATAGATATAATATGTCTATAATATTTAATGAAACATGCCTGAATGAAGATATAGGGCCTAAACATATATATATCTTCTTATGATCTTTAAGATTAGATCATCTATTGTGTGTGCATTTCTCTCACTTAAACCGTCTTTAACTCACCTCCCTAAAACTTCTCGCTGTTAAGTTTTAATCTCCCACCTTCTCTCGTCTGTTTCCCCTCTCTATAGCTCTAACATTCGTCTCACACTCCCATACTTCACACTCTCTCTAAATTCTATTTTTTATTTCAGGAGTTGTTTTTTCTGTTTTCTTTTTGAATTTGTAGGTCTGATGAATTGGATTGTATTTACGATTCCAATGGAATAAATTATGACCATGGAATATTAGAGTTTAAGTCTTTTTATTATATCCTTACTCTGTCCTAGACATTGAGTTCTACCTGGATTCTTCCTCTTGGAATTTTTTTATTCAAAAAATATATATGTATGTGTATGCATGTATGTATATATATATATTTATATATTTTACATATGCATGTGTATATATACTACTAATATTATCTATCTATCGATATATATATATATATATATATATATATATATATATATATATATATATATATATATATATAAAAGAATAAAATCCAAACGTTCAAAACATTAATTTAAAACATGTCTCAATACAAGAATAGCGCAATAACTATTTATTAATATTTTGTTTCGACGATTAATAAACAATAACGTCTCATCAGGTAGTTAACAATGGAAACTACCTGATGAGACGCTGTTGTTTATTAAAGATCGAAACAAAATGTAAAATTTTGTAGTAGAAAATTACATTTTCTAATGTAACAGTTTATAATATATATATATATATATATATATATATATATATATATATATGAAATGGAAAAAGTCCGACAATTATTTTAAGACATTTTTATGTTTATACATTCTTTTTATAGATACAAATATTTAAGTAAATTCCCTGTTCATAATAAACGGTATTAAACAACATTTACTGGCCTGAATGTCCGAGAAATTTTCATAGAAAATATTCGTCCTCAGAGAGGAATCGAATCTGTATCCTATACGGAACCGTCATTTAGCCTGACGTGCCTTAACCTTTTGGGCCACAGAGGAGCGTTCGATTAACAAGGTCGATTTTATAGAAGACTCTAGTTTAAAGTTACTAAAATTCCCCGTAGACTTCGTATAAAACGGGGTCGAGTAGCTGTTTCCCGAGACGAAATTCTGCCCTTAGAAATAGTCTCGTCTGGGGATTCTATCTGCCTAGAGGCAGAGAGTTTGACCAGCACAGCTGGAGACGAATCTCCAACTGCAGACCAACATACAGTATTTACTACTGTAATCATGTGATTAGGGACATAACCATTATCGTCCATAGATATGCTAAAACACTATGTTACTAAATAAACTTTACTAAAATTAAAGACTATTCCTCGGTTTTAGTATTTCCTGTTTTGGAGATTTTTTTGGTTACAACGATTAATCCAACCGACCTCATTCGAAAGAGTTTTTTTTCTCCGATTTGAATGATTAATAATTTTAAATCGGCTTAAAAAAGCCTTTTTTAATAAAAAAAAATATCATAAAGCCACTTCGGTCTAAATGTGACAAATACACTTTTGAATGTGGGGTAGCTCACCACTCGCAGTATTTCATTGTTTCGTCTTGTATCAGGGAGCAACGAGGTCAGATGTATGAACACTCTAGTCACCGAATGAAATCCATCGCCTGGTTTGGGCGCAGCATACAGCATGCACCATGATTCAACGAAATATTTGTGAATGTGCAGGATGCATTAATGCGGGAAGAAAAGTTTAACGGACGAAAATCAAACTTGTCACACATCAATAGCCACACGAAAGAACATATCCAGAGGGTTGATGCTATGATCAGTGTAGACCGAGAATCGCTAGCACAAGTGGCGGCAGTCGTGGGCATCAGTTATGAATCTGCATAAAGCATATAAACAGAAGACTTTCGATACATTAATGATTGTGCGCGTTAAGTGTCCAAATAATCAGAGGCGGCTTCGTGAACAAACAAAACCCTTGTTTTTGGAAGAGATCATAAAACAAGTTGAACGATACCAGAAGTGCATCGCGGTGCACATGCGGCTTCGTGTGCAAGGAAAACCCTTTTTTTTGGAAGAGATGAAAAAAACAGTTGAACAATACCAGAAGTGCATCGCAGTGCAGAGGCACAGTCAAAAATTGACATATGCATCACGTATTTATCAATGACATTAAATATGTTGCATGGAAATTGCCTTTACTTTATATATATATATATATATATATATATATATATATATATATATATATATATAATGTAATAATAACAGCATGGATTTTCACGTTCATAAATTGATAGTCATTACGCAATAAAAAAAAAAACAGATTTTGTTGGAACTTTTCGTGCGCAGACTTTGCGCGTCGTCGTGCAATAAATGCCTGAAAGATCATATGAACACTTTCCTCTAATCCAGCTAATATCAAACACACTCTTTCCATCTTCCTTCTTTTCTGACCTGCAAATCACAAGAATGCTTAGAGACCTAAATCCTCAAAGTCAATTGCATTGATTACATGGCTTCGGAAAAAAATTTGGATCTGCAAGAAATGAGTTCGTAAAAATACCTCAATCAATTTCTTTGCATTTTTGTGCGTTTTCTTTTTATGATTTCATTTAGCTTGAAAATTGAGATTGTGAGAATAAGTTTTTTGGCAACTGGCCAATGAACAATGGTTTCTAATCACGTGATTGAAAAGAGCTTGCTATTCAGTACGGATTAACCTCTGAGAAATATGAAAATAAATGAGTGGTGGTAGAAGGAAAAGTCTGACGGAACGAAAGAAAAAGAAAGAAAGAAAGAAAGAAAGAAAGAAAGAAAGAAAGAAAATGAAATGATGAAAGAAAGAAAGCAATGGAAAGAAAGAAAGCAATGGAAATAATGATAGAAGAAAGAAAGAAAGAAAGAAAGAAATAGAGAAATAGAGAAAGAGAAAGAAAGAAAATAAAATGATGATAGAAAAGTAATAGAAAAAAGAATGAAAGCAATGGAAATGATCAAAGAAAGAAAACAATAGAAATAGTGATAGGAGAAAGAAAGAAAGAAAGAAAGAAAGGAAATGAAATGATGAAAGACAGAAAGCAATGTAAATGATGAAAAAAGCAATGGAAATAAATAAATAAAGAAAGAAAGAAGAAAAAAAGCAATGAAAATTTAGATACAGTGAATCGGAAATCAAACCAAAAAAAAAAAATACTATGAAAATTGTAACACTGAAAATCTGAAAGAAAGAAAGAAAGAAGTAATAGACGAATAAAGTAAACATAGAGTAAAGGAAGACAGAAAAAAAGAAATATTAGAAAGAAAGAAATTAAAATGTAGAAAAAGGGGATGTGTATGTGTGTGTGTGTGTGAGAGAGAGAGAGAGAGAGTAGATACAAAGCAAGCAAAGAAGAAAAAGAAATGACTGAAGCAGAAAATCGGAAAGCAAAAAAAAAAAAAAAAAAAAAAAAGCCGGACCTGCGGTAAATATTAGACAGACAGAAAAAAAAAGAAAAGAGGCAAGAAAGAAAGACAATTGTACAAAAAGAGAATCTAAAAAGTAGAAAAGATTAAAAAAAAAGAAAATTTATACATTCAGAATCTGAAAGAAGGAAAGAAAATTTAAAAAGACGGGAAAATATTAGATTGGGAAAATCAGGAAAAGAGAAGTCATTTTAACAGAGTCCGAAAAGAATCTAAAAAAGGAAGAAAAAACACAATGAAACGAATATTTTTTTTGCAAGGCTGAAAGAAAGAAAGGAGGAAGATAATAGGCTGAAATAACAAAAGAAGGAAGATTGGCTGAAATATCGAAAGGAGAATGATTGGCTGAAATAAAGGAGGATGATAGGCTGAAATAAAGAAAGGAAGATGATAGGTTGAAATAATCAAAGGAGTATGATATAACGAAAGAAGGATGATAGGCTGAAATAAAGGAGGATGACTGGCTGAAATATCGAAAGGAGGATGATAGGCTGAAATAAAGGAGGATGATAGGCTGACATAACTAACAGAGGATGATAGCCTGAAATAAAGAAAGGAGTATGATAGGCTGAAATAGCGAAAGGAGGATGATAGGCTGAAATAACGAAAGGAGGATTATAGGCTAAAATAAAGAAAGGAGGATGATAGGCTGTAATAAAGAAAGTGACAAAACAACGCTAAAGACTTAAAAACAGACTTAAAAATTTCTCCAAGTCTAAATAATTTCCGGTTTAATTTAAGTCTGAGAGTAATCATTAAATTCTCACATATAATACTATGACTGCTGTCATATGATAGATCCTAACACGTTAACTCACAGTTATGATCATTTGATAGGCTAAACATAGATAGACAAACAAAATAGTTATCTAAATCCGGAAACACAAAAGCTATTACCTTAGATTATAAAGCTTATTAACAAATGATCAATTATTCTTTTGCAATTGAAAAAGTAAGCATTTGTACCTTGACGCTCATTGACCCTATAATGTAATGCATAGCGACTTCATAAAATTGGTAATGCAAAATTAAATCGCAAAGAAGAATTTTTTTTACAATTCAAAATATTTCGGCTTTAAACAAACCATAAAGGGTTGACAAAGAGCACCCCACCAAAAAAAAAAAAAAAAAAAAAAAAAAAAAAAAACAATCAAACGCCCTTCGAAGTAAATGAAGTCCCAAATTCAATATGCCTAAACCCTTTGTCATCAAGAGTAGTTAGACATGTATATGTTATATTGTTTGCAACAAAATCAGAGATAAGTAACAAAAGAATAAAAAAAATCTGTCTTGATTCAACGACAGGCAAAAATTTGAAAAATATATTCAAAATATCTTTTCGGGATAATTTTGTACATTTCTTTGAAATAGCCTTCGAAAATTGTAAATTGTTAAACTTTTTGAATGTCTTAAATTGGAGCCGTATTTAATAGGATTTGAAGAAAAAAGAAGTAAATTTGGCTAATAATTACCACAAAATATGAACAGATTCCAACACAACGATAATGCGCGAAAAAAGATTTTTCTAGTTATTCCTTAATGCAAAAATCTTTCCCTTGAAAATTGACTCGGAAATAATTCTACTGTACTTAGCAACGCAGTTATAAAAAATTAAGTGAACAAAATCATATTCTAATTTATATATTTCTAAAATATTTGCAGAATTTAAAATTTCCGATTAAAACGAACTTAGTAAAGCAACAGGAAGGGATACGAATATTTTTAAGTTAACTTGGATATTTATATAATTGTTCTGCCAACAAAAGCACAAGATTCACTCAAATAGAGAATCAATTAATGAGTCTTTGTAAGGTACAGCAAAAGAGAGTAAGAGGAGCATATTTTTAGAATTTGTAGTATAGATAGCGCGAAGACACTAAGATTGTAGTGATGGAAGAAGCATCCTTTGGGGAGTCTGTTTCACAACATAAAAGTTATGGCGAGGAAGCTCCCTGGGTGAAACCAATGGATTACAAAGCCAAGTGGGATGGGTAAAATCTGTGTACATGACAGGTCCTTGTAAGGAAGACTAAAACCGGTAATATCTAAGAGCAAATAACGAAAAAGAAAAGACAAAACAGCTAAAGTGGTTTGTCGTTGATCCCTCATCAAAGCTCAATCGAGGGCGAGAAATGTTTACAGTAACTACACCTTTGTGCAAATTATCAGGTCATCCCATAAGTTTTGTCCGAATTTTAACTTTTTTTAACTGATCAAATTTTATTTCAGAGAACAATAAAATTAAAGTTTGATTAAAACCCTGCTAACATGGAAGTACCCAAGAATCATTTGAGGCACATAATGCTTTATGAGTTCAAGAAAGGAAACAGCAGACGAAGCGGCTAGAAACATTCACTCAGTTTATGGAAAGGAATGTGTGAATGAAAGAATTTGCAGAAGATGGTTTGCAAAATTCAGAGGTGGAGATTTCACCCTTGAAGATGAAGATCGAACCGGAGGTCCAGTTGAGTTTGATGAAAAGCTTCTTGAAGCAATCCTTGAAGAAAATCCTGTTTTATCAGTTGAGGAATTGGCAGTGGTTCTCAGTTCAAACCATACAACTGTTCATCGTCATCTTCAAAAACTTGGAAAAGTTCCTAAACTTGGAAAATGGGTGCCTCATGAATTGTCTGAAAACAACCTCAAATCCCGAGTTGACATCTGCCTTTCTCTCCATTCTCGCCAACTTGTTTCGCCTTTTTTGGATAGACATGTGATTGGCGATGAAAAATGGATCTTTTATCGAAATGTTAAGCGTCGTAGACAGTGATTTGGTAAAGGGGAAGGACCCCAGCCACAGTCGAGAAGGGAACTTCATGGGCAAAAGTCTCTTATTTCAATCTGGTGGGATCGCCAAAGAATAATACACTTTGAATTCTTACCACCTAATGCAACAATTAATGTTCAAATATAATGTGACGTTCTAACCTTTTGCTGATTCGGATGGGAATCTGGTTAGATTCGGTATCAGCCTTGTCGTTCCCAGCTCGCCTCCAACGTCTTGTTACCGAAGTAACTGCTTTGAATTCTAATCACGTTGTGATTTGATCTTAGGTAGACGAAATCAATCAGTCGCCGGGCCGTAATGCAAGTCGAGTCCGATCAAGGGCAATACCGCACAAGTATATGTAAAATAAAATAAAATAATAACTCGAAAAGTTCAAACGTGTTAAAAAGGGTAACACTATTTTATATTTGGTTGCGAAATACAGGACTGCAATCTTCTCCCAAAACCGCTATATGGATTCGTGACACTTTATGTTTGTTAGGTGAGTCTTAACATCTTAAGTTGTTTGTTCTTTAAGAAACTGGTTATTGGTGTATCTTCAGGCGATATTCGTAAAACTTGTTTTGGTGGTGTGAGTCTAAGTCGTTCTTCAAAATTAAATTGTTCTTGGTTAGAAGTTGAGGTCGTGATTTGCGTGGAACTGCGAACTTAACTTGAACTGCCAACTCAACTGGAACTGCCTTTTACTCGCTGCGACTCTGCTTATATGGACGCCGACCAAAACCGGGGTGGGCTTGTCGGAGTTTGAGGTTCCTTGATAATTCTAAATCCACAATCCACTTCTTCGTTTTTGGTCAGGAAAATTTATTATTTTCCATTTTTGGAAGTCTTTCGTCCAAACACCTTCTTCTGTTCTCATATTGGTATCTCACCATACCCTTAGAGGGTGTCAACGGGTTTCCCCTCTCTCTCACAGTGGCATCTCATACCGATCCCTTCGCGTGGGGTGTCAACAGGCCTCCCCTCCTTCTTCACATGATTACCTTCGCCTGTCGCTCACGCCAGCATTCAGCCAATGGGCTCTCAGCAGTGTGGGTGTAGCCAGACTGGCCTCGGTTTAAAAAAATCTTGCTCAAAGAAAAAAAATATCTTTCTTTTTCTTTTCTTCCTTTCTTTCCTTTCTTCTGTCCGACAATAAGTCCTTAGACTCTTATCTTAACCGAATTTCATATGGAATTCGTCACTCTGGACCTTCGCCAAACAAGTGGGTGGTCAATTGGACGTATCGCACCTTGGTGCCAATTATTCGTTCTGATAAAATAATTTTGCTATCATAGCCAGCCCTGACAATAAACAGGTGTTTTTTCCCAAATGACATGGAGGTGGTTCAACGGACATTTTGGTTTCGGTCAAGCTTGATCTAATTAATTTTTATCTCCTAGCACTCTGCGGGACACTTGTCCAACTTGAAATTTTTACCATTGGCATGGGCAGATTGGATATATCTTATTCGGTGCGTCGTCATAAATTAAATTAAATCCGACACATCCGCGACCTTATTTCCTCGCTAATGGGAATAAAACCTTTAGCATTTTTCTTAGTTAAAAAGAATAATATCGCTTAGTGTCCTTTCGTGATGGCTTCTTATCACCTAAATTTAATTCTCACATTCCTTTTTTTTCTTCTTTCTTTCTAGCAACCTAAATAGTGTCACAATATTGTCAGAAATTAGAGCGTTTGAACCAAGCTTTGAGGAATAAAGACCTACTTTAGTGAATCGAAAATGGGTGATGTTTCATCAGGACAATGCGCGACCCCACACAGCAAGAATCACGTCACAATAGATCGAAGAATTTGGTTGGGAGAAAATTCCTCATCCACCTTATTCTCCCGATCTTGCTCCTTCAGACTACCATTTGTTTCGTAGCTTACAGAATCATTTGGAAGAAACAGCTTTTGTAACACAGGAAGAGGTTAAAACTGACATTTGTGAGTTCTTCGAATCAAAACCAAAAGAATTTTACAGCTATGGAATTAGTAAGCTTGTTAATAGATGGAAGGAAGTCATAGATAATCAGGGATAATCAGGGAAAATACATTGTTGATTGAATCTGTAATTAAATGTAACATTTGGTCACTTGTTTTCTTTATTCAAAATTCGGACAGAACTTATGGGATGACCTGATAATTGAAACAACCAGTTTAGTTAGTTTTCTTTTACCATACGGTCAGTTTTAGACCCACTGGAGTTATAGGGTGTAATTGATTTCTATTTTTTCCTTAGGTTTGGTCATTTACAGCGGTGGGCAGTAATGTGAAGCTATTTTCGGGGTGTATGATGAAATTTGTTTGGCCTTGAAAAATATTGCGTCATCCGTGATTGAATCAGAATTTTATCATGACTAGACATTATTTTCTCGGCTGTCGATTAGTTGTCCTATGGACATTGCGTGCGATGGACGTTACTCCAAAGAAGAAAATTGTAACGCTGCACGAACGCCCTGGCAAGTCTTATCAGGGTGCAAATCAAAGTACTACAGACAGGCCCGAAACACTTCTGATTTTTTTTTAAGTATATACCCCCCAAGGAAGACGGGAATGCCACTAGCACAAGAGTGCAATAATAAAGAGGGGTGTTTAGGGAAACGATAAAGAGAAGGACGGGGATCAAGATCAAGGCAACAGAAGTTGTCTATTGATATTACATTTTAATATTTGAAACTTATAGCTCATTACAGCAAGTTAGATGAAGGGAGTTCCACTGTCGGTAAGAGTGAGATAAGAAGCTTTTGGATATCAAGAGACGGCTATATTTAACCATTTCGACAGTGAAAGGGTGTGGCCGAGAGGACAACCTAATAGCACGTTTAAATTCATGCCGTTGGGGATCAGTGAAAGAAGCTCGTCGTAGCAGTTGCCATGAAAATACTTGTTTAAATCTACTTGAGAGTCTGTAATAAAGGTGTAACGTAAGGCGTTTGGATATGCATGTCGTCGTGTGATCGTTATTTATGAATTCGGTTTGATCACATTATCCAGACGATTTACATTTCACCTATCTGACCACAGGTCTATAAGAATCCATTTAAACACGCTCACAAATTTACCAGACACCAACCGAAACATACTAGTAGAAACTACAAACATAATAACCTCATCCACATGCAAAAAAGATTAAAAATAATGTAAACCTTAATAACAAAAAAAAGAAACAAGCCAAAACTAAATCATTTTACCTACGAGCATGGCCAAAATGTGCTAACCGTGTTCGGAAAATAAAACATCTCTATAACACTGAAAACGTACACACAACGCACGCACCCAATTAAATTGAAAAAACTAAAATCATCCTTGATAATGGTTAAAGGTATAGCCGAAAGCGCTCGGAAAACATTTGGACAGTTTCTACTTACTCTGTGTCCCAAATAGAAAACGCTTGTTCGATCAAAAGAAAATTAAATGAAAAGATTAATCGTAGTACTTTGTCTGTCGTTTTTAAGGAAACTTGCATAAATGAATATGTATATAAATATAAATAAATATATATATAAATATAAATAAATATATATATAAATAAATATATATATATATATATATATATATATATATATATATATATATATATATAATTATTTATATATTATATGCGGGTACTTATTAGAAAGCGCTCAGTATCAGATATAGAGCTAACATATTTGGTTGGATTGATGTGAGTTTGTGACCAAATATGTTAGCTCTATATCTGATATCTGATACAAACTTGTTTGTCTGACGATCGCAAAAGCGTGAAACCCAGGTTCACAAACACATCAATCCAACCATATATATATATATATATATATATATATATATATATATATATTAAGGGAAAAACTGTACAATGATCTAGCGGTATTTGCACGGTGACAACCGGAATTGACGAAGCTGTTTACCAATCAAGAATTAAGACGTAAATTCTCCTTACGCAGCAATAATTGCCTTGATTTAAAAGCCTTAATTTCATTATAGATTGTTTGAAAACGTGTGTCAAATTAAGAGGAAAATTCTGTTCATTAATGGGTTCAGAATAAGAAGACAAGGGGAAGAATTATGAAATTCATATCTATAAGCGGTATAGCTTAGAGGTAGAACCAGTGACTGATACCAAATCGGTTGAATTTTGATTCCAGCTTGAAGCAATCGGATGTCTACCACACTGATGAGCTGTGACTGAGCATTCTAGAGAAAGGGTCATTTAAAAAAATAAAATAAAAAAAGAACACAACAGGATTTGGTCGGATTGATGATCATGCTAGATAATGCAGTCTCTCCCAGAAATTGTAATTAAAGTCTGCTCATCGTAGTTGCAGTATAAACCACAAGTGGGCTCTCTGGGTGTTGAACAAAGGTGCCTGAGCGAGCGTATGCTACAAGGTTTGCCTAGACGACCTAGTCGACAGGTAACGTCGAATAAGTGTGGTCAGCGTTATATATATATATATATATATATATATATATATATATATATATATATATATATATATATTATCCTATCTTTAGTATTGCCTCTTACGGCGAAGTCCTGCCATACCATGTACTTTGTAGCGACCCCCCACCCTCATTCCCTTCGTATTTTGTTGGTCAATGTAAGTTTATTTGTACGAACTGTTGTTTTATGGAACCGATTCCCAATAGGAGGCTTCCCTACTCAATAGAATCTTGACCTGTTGGAATCTTCCCAACATATATATATATATATATATATATATATATATATATATATATATATATATATAATAATAATAATTTTTAATATAGACAAAAACATTTTGCTCGCTACAAAGATGCAACTTCGTTTGATTGCATTTAAAATTGCACTTCGACAGGTGAAAACTAAAATATTTATGGACAATTCTAACTCTGCCTGGGCAAGCGTCTGCAGTAGGGATTGGCTAGCAGCCCTAGTAGACGGATATCCTCGAATATCCAGCTATTATATATATATATATATATATATATATATATATATATATATATATATATATATATATATATATCTTAGTGAGTACTCTTTTAAGAATAGTATATTTTGGATATTGGAATTTATTCCGTATACACTAATCCTATACTTGTAAATAATAATAATAATAATAATAATAATAATAATAATAATAATAATCTTTTTTTCAGATAGACAAAATTTACACTTTGACTGGCGAGAACCAAAATGATTATGAAAAATTTGTATTGAGCCCGCTTTTAAATTAATGCTGTGAATGTTAGTATTTATATATTATTTTCGTTCTCACTACATTCGGATATATATATATATATATATATATATATATATATATATATATATAGAGAGAGAGAGAGAGAGAGAGAGGTGGGAGAGAGAATTTTTGATTATTTTCTTCATGCTGAGCATATCTCTGTCTCAATAGATTTATTTTTTCTTATCTCTCTATCTACCTATGTGTCTATCTATCTTATTGTGTCTGTGTCAATCAATCTATCTATCTAGAAAGAAAGGAATAAGCGCAAGTCTTTGGTTTAATAAACAAAAATGCTCTACTCATTGTACTTCGTCTCTCAATAACACGATGTAAGCGCATTTGGCGTAATTACATTTGCAATCAAGCGCCTTATTTTAGAGCGTCCGTAGAAGAGCGTCTCCTTTTTGCCGAGATGTCATTCACCCGGTCCCAAAACATTCTAATTAAAATCCACATAGCATCCTAATTCGCTTTGCCGTCTCTGTTTGACTCTTTCGACATTACACGTTTGACACGTTCTTTTACACAACAGCCGATGGTAGCAAACTCTCACTATATGTAGGTGTGTGTGTGTTTATGTGTGTGTGTGTGTGTGTTTATGTGTGTGTTTGTGTGTATGTGAGAGAGATCAGATTAAGTAATGTACTTTCTTGCCTGTACACAAAAAATACTCATACATAAGGTAGCAATCATATGAACCGCGCTGTAACATCTTACACACCAATATATAAACTAGTTGACTTCTGGATCTTTGATTACTTATCGATCTGAAAGTTTCAATGTATAAAATTACTCTGCGAGCAGTAGAAGGTGTGTGTGTGTGCGTTGCGGGCATTGACAAGGAATTTATTTGGTTAAAAAGTACTTATGGAGAAAAATAAATCCCATTAATAAGGTTGCGGTTTTATTGATATACTTGTTGGCAAACTGTTTGTTGTTAGAGTTGGGTGTAACAACACATTGGAAAAATTAGAAGAATAGAATAAAGAATTGTATCGTATATGTTTGAAGTTACATATAATAACATTATTTAAGTATATACTATATCTACACCCGTGTGCAAATTATTTAGTTTTTTCGTATTCTTCTAATGAAACATAACCCAGTGCACAGTTACTAAGTCCATTCCACAAAGTCATTCCTTGCAAGCTAGCCACATTTTTCGATTGGATTTAAATCAGGACTTTCCGGACCAGTCTATAGTTCTTTGATTAGCTCACTGGTAAGGCTCTCCAGTGCATTCGTGCAGCATTACAATTTTCCTAAGCTGCCTTCAAGTAAGGTCCATCGCAAACAATGATGTAGGACAAATAATCGACAGTCGAGACAATATTGTTTGAATGTGATAAAAATCTGATGCAATCACGCGTCACGCAATATTTTTCAAGGCCAGACAGATTTCATCATACACACCGAAAATAGATTCATGTTACTGCACACTACTGCAATTGATCTAATACGAGGTAAAAATACAAATCGATTATCCCCGGTCACTCCAGTGGGTTTAAAACTGACCGTATGGTGAGACAAAGAAAACTAAATGCGTTTGTCCAGATAATAATTCGTTGGTATATAATCCAAGTGAATTAAAATCAAATATTAAATCTGATCAACAAAAGACCTCAATTTATTTATTATAACAGAGCATATAAATTATGTATTTATTAAAATTTTAAGTTCCTATTTTATAACTCACACTTCTGAGTTAAAAAACCCAACATAGGCTTTGTTGGTTGAAATAGCTATTTTATGTAATTCATACATATATATATATATATATATATATATATATATATATATATATATATATATATATGAATGAATATTAACAGTTTCCCAAGTACTAATAATTTACAATAAGTATAGTAATTCTATATATGTATATGGTGGTGGACTCACCTATCGTGAACGATAAATGAGAGTCAGTGCCTTTCATTTTACACTTATGCAGGCTAGCAGGGACTATTGTCGAGAAAATCAGGTAAGGGAAATACAGATTCATTTGTGCTTTCTTAAGTCCAGCCTGACTTGTTAAAGCCGGATTTTGGGGGCATCTCTGTTTCAGAGCTTGACGAAGCTGATCACAGTGTATCATTTTACTGAGTTCAAACCCACTTAACTTAATGAAACATGTCTTACGCCACTTCTTTAGGTTTCATGATTGGGATTCCCAGATTTTCAGATCAAAATTGAGACGTTCCAAGTTGACTTTTAATTTGTCTTTGTAGCGTAAGAGTGGACGTTCAACTGAACGCTTGGAGTTAAGTAGTTGTCCATACAACAGTTTTTTTTTGGAAGCCTATGCTCATCCATTCTCTCATGACAAACCCACGTAACTTATATCTTTGCTAGAATGGTTTCATTGCCTTTGATGATGTTAAATTTCTTCAATATTGCACTATTCTTGACACAGTCATCCCATTTTATATCACATGGAGTCAAGTTGATCTATGTGCCTGCGATATAAGCTCTAAGTTTCAGCACAATAAAGAAAGGTTGTGAGAACGACTGATATGTATAAGTCGATCTTTACTCTGAGAGACACGTCTTTGGTGTTACATGACCTATGTTTAAGTTTACCGAATGCTGTGCTGGCTTTGGCCATTCTGTATTGGATTTCTCTGTTCATTTTTCCATCTGAAGAGACTGTTGATCCAAGATATGTGAATGTCTCAACGGTTTTATTTAATGCCGTACCATTAATAAATGCGGAAGGATTTGTGAGAGATGGATTGCCTGGTACATTAGCTCAGTCTTCTTTGTCTTGATAGTGAGTACAAATGCTTTCGCTGTTTCAGAGAATTTATCAAAGATAGTTTGAATGTCTTCTAGACTGTGTGCTAACAGAACAGCAGTATCTGCAAAGAGAAGATCGCGTACCAACTGCAGACAGGGGTCTGTAAGTATGTGTGCATGCGTGTGTGAGTTTGCTTGTGTGTGTGTGTTTGTGTGTATTAAAATGAACAACGAGTCAGGAAATGTCGTTTCATACTTGAACAGATTCTTCCTGACCTGAAAATTGCGTTCACGCATGAAACAGGCTGTCGCCACATATGTTTACCTCAATGACCACATTTATATTTACACGCTCTATATAACAATACATATATATATATATATATATATATATATATATATATATATAGTTTATAAAAATAGTTAATCCGTATGGGTAAACCTAAACAGGATAAAATCCAGAGAGCTCAATGTAAATCCAAAGCAAATAGTTTAAATGAAAACAGACCACTTTAAGGTTCCATGTAATAAATTATTTCACCACAACCCTGTTTCTAGCCATTTTTTCTCTCTATGGGTTTTTTCTCCTCTACCCCTTCGATATCAATATATAACTTCCGTTAAGTTAACCGTTTAAATGTGTCAGTATCTGCTAACTAACTCATGTCTTCTCTCTCCCCACTCCCGTCAAAAATGTGTAAATTTTCTTTTCATTTTTTGTTTGGAAGTAAAGTCTGATAATCCTCAGTCCTTCAAAAGCCCTGTGGGGAAATAATTTATTACATGGAACCTTAAAGTGGTCTGTTTTTATTTAATTTATATATATATATATATATATATATATATATATATATATATATATACACGCACACACACCAAGCAAGGCGGGAAGCCACTAGCACGCAAGGAGTTATAGAGTTGGAGCGTGAACAAAGAGGAGTGATAGAGGAAAGGATGAAGAGACGGTTAGGGGATAGAGCAGGGCATCTGGAGACATGAAGCCATTGAAGTATAAAATAGTAGTTAAACAGGATATTTGATCCAAGGAAAGCTCTCTGTCAAAAGACAGAGCAAAATTATTATTAATTAAAGAATATCAAACACTTAAAATCCCGTACGTAATAATTTTTATTACATGATAGCTCTAAAAATAGCAACTCTCAATCTTCATGACCTACAAACAAATCACAAATGAAATGAAGAAAATACTCCGGATTAAAATCAAAACATATTGCTATCTTATTTAGTCAGTTGAAAAGACAGAGAGTGTAATCCTATTTTTATATACTGACCTCAGCAGGTCATTTGAAGATGATGAAAAGGCTTGAGGATGGTGGAATGGCTTAAAGTGTAGTTAGTTCAGTGTGAATTGGAAACTATCCCGTTTGGTTCTGTCAAAGGCCAAAATTTTCAATGCCGATATATTTCAGTCAACAAATGATTTGTAAATAATATTAAAAGAGAACATTTTTAAAGATTTCGAAATTAACCAAGAAATTTAAATTAAGATACCTAAGAAATTTGAATTAGATGATTATTGATTATATTCAGAAAGACATATTTATAAAGATTATATAACTAGAGTCCTGAAATTTTATATCCTAGATGTAATTATTAATATTTAACAGGATATGAATGTACTTTAATCTAAGGAAATCTTAGATCGGGGTTAATCACCTGTATTTCATTCAACAAATTCTCTGTAAATAATATTTTTAAAAAAAGTGTCTGGTTAAGAACATTTTAAACAATTTTTCAAAATTAGCGAAAAAAATTTTTTCTTAAAGATCAAAGATAAATTAGTATAAGATTTTATATGAGGAAGTAAATTTAAGCTAAAAACCGAAGAGATTTGAATTAAATGATTATTAATTACATTCAGAGAAACATATTTATAAAGTTTATATTCCTAGAGACCGGAACTTTTATATCCTGAATGTTTTTATTAAGAATGAGCAGGATATGGATGTGCTTTAACCTAAGGTAAAGTTAGATCGGGTTTTAATCCCCAAGTGCATATTTATTACGTTTATGAATTTAGTGAAATACGTATTCCACATTATTTAAAGAAACCTGTTTAATCCGATTCCTGGGTAGCATCCAACGTGGTCAAAAATGCAGATACACACACACACACACACACACACAAATATATATATATATATATATATAGCAAGTCGGTTTCCGGTTGTTTCCCATCAGTTGCTTTACGTAGCATTTTTCAAACTAGGTCTGCGTTTCCGTCTTTTCGCAAGGATGTATTGCCCTACATCAAATTGAGTAATTTAGTACATGAATTTAATTGCCAGTGTGCTGCTGGTTATGTGGGGCGTACAACCTTGCATTTGGAAACTAGAATCAATCAGCACGTTCCTTCCAAAATACGACTTGGTAAGATAGATAGAATATGCTATCTTGCCCCCATGAATATGGAATCGGCTATTGCTCAACATTTAGTTGAGAATATAGCTTGCGCCAAGTTGTATAAAAAAGTGTGTTTTAAAATTATTCATACAGCCGATTCCAATAATCATTTGAAGATTTTGGAATCGGTTTGTATAGGATTAAGAAAACCTTCTCTCTGCCGGCAGAAAGAATTTATAAGGTCTCTGAATCTGTTGGGGGATATTTTATTTTAACTGTCCCTCGTTAATTTATTTACACGATCCCTTCCCTCGTTACAAGTATATATACTTGTTTGTTATTTTAGTGTGTTTCCCCTTTTTTTTTTTTTTTTTTTTTTTTCTTCAATATCGTTAATATTCTTTTCGCTAATCCAACGATTGTCTCCTGATGAGATGTTGGCTGAAAGGGCCCTAGAGACTTTTAAAATTAAAATCA
>CAHIKZ030000245.1:545000-552500 GCA_903632075.3 Acanthosepion pharaonis | reverse complement strand
CTAACCCTCCTTATGCTTGTTCACATGCTCAGATCATTTGCGAATATGTATGCTGATTGTACAACGGTATATTGGTGTACCTCCTAGATCACTAGGCATTAGCAGCGGATCTCTCCTCCGACCAAGACTTAGCGCAGTGGGAGAGAAAATGACTGGTTATGATCAATACATCGATAAGTAAACTAGTGATATTACATCGTCACCGACTGGACACTGACTTTAAACGTATTGCGATGAACGAGTGTTATGTTAGAGAGACCCCGTAGCTTGAGCTCCTATCTCAATTGATACTCATATATAGGATCTATCGGTAAAGAGTGTGTAAAAATGGTCCGTTTTCTTATATCGCTTCTATAAGTACCTGACTCTTGCTTCTATCCTCTATTTTTACAAGGTTCTGATCAGGCCGAAAATGAACTACTGACGGCAGACATGGGAAGGTCTACACTGTCCAGTTTCCGTAGAGTCAAAAACATCTTTCGTCCTTGTTTGGTAATGAATTATTTTCCAGCCTACAACGCTTTCCCACACTGCTATATCGCTATTTCCATGAAAAAGTGTTCAAACGAAGTATATTTCTGAGTTTCTCCAGTTGTATCTTTGCCGGCAAAGAATCTCCAAGCGAACCACCATCATTCTTTTCGTATTCCATTGTTGAGATGTGAATGCCACTTGAGCAACTTTTGGCAAAAAACATTGCTATTTAGAACCGACTTCAAAGAGCATGTTTCGCAAATCACAACAATCTTAACCATTTCAAGTCGTTAAGTTCCACTCAGAAACAATTATTCTTCCACTGTAACCTTCTAATTCGAATGGCCCTTGTACCTGGTACATTGTGAAAAAAGATCTCTTTTTGAGGGTGTCCCCAAGTAGCTAGTGTGACTCACAAATCGCTTTCCCTTCTATAATCCTACACTCTCAATATCCGTCTGTGATGTTCTCACTTTCTGATGTGGATTATTTCCGTGCGTCATTGTTTGTATTTTCATGTCTTTGAAGGACGAAGATAGAAACAGATTATTATTATTATTATTATTATTATTATTATTATTATTATTATTTTCTTTGATTTCTGGCGTTTACACATTTCTTTCCGGGTCCCGCCCAGGGACCTAAGGTTAGAAATGGCATCATGGCACTTTCCACTAGCAAAAAATATATATATATATATATATATTACATAGATAAAGCCCTTCGTAAAGTGTGTACTTGTCAGAACAATTTTTTGTATCTCTTTGAGGCATGGACTTCCAGGAATCCCTTCAATTAGTCTACTGGAATCATTTCCAACCAGACCTAGGGCTCCAACGACAACAGGGATTGTTTATGTTCCCATATGCCACATTTTTTAGATTTACTTTCATCTGGTGTGTACTCATTTCTTTGCGGGTCCCACCCGGAGATCCAAGGTCAGTAATGACATCATGACATTTCCCATTGAGCAATTAAAAAGAATACACCTAGTTTACCTAAAGTCCTTCGTAACGTGAGAACATTTTTTTCTATTTCTTTAAGGCATTGGCTTCCAGTAATCCTTTTCCAATAAATCCGAGGACCCTAAATACAATAGGGACTGTTGATGGTCTCATGTGCCACATTTTTGAGATTTCGATTTCAAGGTCCTTGTATTTTGATAATTTTTTGAAGATCTTCAAAGATACATTGCAGTCTGCAGGGACTGCCATATCAGTAAGGAAGCAATTTGTTTTGTTTGCGGTCTCTAATAACGATATCTGGGTGATTAGCTTTGATTGTCTTCGTGTATTGTAAAGTCCCATAAAATTTTTACAGGTCCTATCTTCGTAAGCGGGTCTGGTTGGTATTCATACCAATTTCTTTTAGTTGCCTTTCCGTAGATGTTGCAGAGTTTCCAGTGCAAATATTGGCGCACTCTGTCATGACGTGTTTTATATTTAGTGGGTGCCAATACCGTGAAACCTAATACAAGTTGATCAATTCTTTCTCGATATTTATCGCGAGGAATCAAGCTGTATCTGCTTCAAACAATGTCAGATTTTCCTATGATGTGATCACGATGGTGCGTTCTTGATCAGGTTGATCGCTACTAGTTACATTGGAGGTCTTCTTTGGACTTTTAGGTGTCAGTTGGCAGGAAACAATGCTATTATCAATAAGCATAGTTGGAATGAATGCATGCAATATGTCACATCTCTAGTTGTTCATAGTCAGTCCATGAACTTTTCAGCGCAGCCTCGTAATTATGGTGATTTCGTGTGTATGTGAGAAGTACCCATGAGTAGGTTTCTTTGAAATTAGGGCTTACAGGAATTCTAACCACGCATTTTATAGCATTCTCAAAGCTCCAATGACAACGGGTAATTTAGTTGTGATCAAGTGTCACGTGCTAATGATTTTTATCTCGAGGCTCTTGTATTTGCTTAATTTCTCGAACGTTTTGCGGGCAGTAACATCAGAACATGTGTTTTCAACAAGATTTTCCACAGTTATACCTAATCGATTTCCCTGGATTTCCTTACCGATCTGGAATGGTGACCTCTTCTGTCTGTACAAATTGTGGTTTATGATCCTACAAATTCACTTTGTGAGGGAGGTTGATCAATATATGCATTTTGTCGTCCTGTCATGTCGTTGCAAGTTCTCTGTTGGCGCCAGTCGGCCATATCCAGAATTTATATGGACTATTGTTTTCGGATCACTATTATTATTATTATTATATATTTGTTCTTTTGTTTTCATTTTCTTTTCTCTTTTTATCTATTTCTTCGCCTGTCTTTTGTTATCTTTTCTCTTTCTTTGTTTACATCAGCAATTCCCTTTCATCTTTCTTTCTTGTCTTCTCTTTTGTTGATAGTATCTTCAGTCTCCTGACATCTTTCCTTCATCTTTATCCCTTTCTCCTCCTCCTCCTCCTTCTTCTTCTTCACCTCTTCTTCTTTTATGCACCGTGTCTCTTCAGGACATTGGATATCATGGCCCTCCACAATTCCCTGTCCTTCGTAGTTCTTAATAACGTTTGTCCTTTTGCCATCCCTCCCAAACCCCGGTTCGCCATCAATATCGTTAGGCAGGCTATGCGTGTTCCTCTTGCTCTCAATCTGTCCTGTGAGTATCAAAATTTCCAAGCTTTCTTTTCTCATTATATTCCCCAGGAATTTCAGTTGTGAGTTTCTATTGTTAAGTATAAGTGTCGTTTTTGTTGCCATTGTTTCTAGAACTTCGTTGTTGCTCAGATGTTAGCTCCATGATATTCACCGTACCCTACTTGAGAACGACAGTTCTATTGCTTCAAGTCTCTTCTTAATCTTTAAGAAGATTGTTCAACATTCACTGCTATAGTGGTTAACTGATACTACTTTTACAGTTCAATGATCTTTTTCTTTGTTTCTAAGGATGTTTTTCTGTTTCTTAATACAGTGCTCAGCTTTTGGAAAGCATCTTTGCCTAACGAAGTGCCCCTTTGGATTACTCTGTGATACTTTCCTCTGTTAAGACGCTTCCTAAATATGTAAATTTTACACCTGTTTCATTTGGGTATCTCCAATCTGTAACTTGTCTATTGGTTTGTTTGTTTTGATAATAACCAGTCGGTTCAATCTTTTTCAATCGATGCTTAGTCCTTCTTAATTTCCTTCACGGCCTTTCAAACGATTTTTTGTAGTTTTCTAAGTTTGTTAAAAGCGGGTTTTTTTTTTCATATTTCTCTTTCGTTTTACTTTTATTTTGATATCTTTTATCATGGACTGATTTATCTTCTTTTTTTTTTCCTTCTGTCATTTCCTCTACTTTTATTTTCTTTTCCCTTTTCTTATTTTTCTTTTATTTTCTTTTAGCCGATTCCACGAAGTTCTTATGACGTCCTTTGCTTATTTATTTCTTACTTTTTCATAACCACATTTATAAAATACAGGTGTCCATAAAGTTTGTGTGCACTTTAAAAAACTTATAACTTTATTTGTATTTGAGATAGAAATAATTTGTAAAAAAGATTAGAAAGAAGAAAATCTATATTTTTTAAGGGTTTATTGAAATTTTATTTAAGTTTCCACATATCCACCACATTAGCAATACAAAGGGTAATACGATTTTGCAGTTCACGGAAAACATTTGCGAACAGATTTACAGCAATGCCTGAAATCACATTAGTTATTTTAGCTACACTTAAAACTAGGTACATTAATCTTTATAACATGTTTACAGATTATTTCCATTGCAAATACAAATAAAGTTATAAATTTATTAAAGTGCACACGAACTTTATGGACACCCTGTATTTTCGATTAACTCATCATCTGCTTTCGATTATATTACGGGGTCCTCCCCTTTTCATATAAGTGGACTCTACCAGTGTTACTTGGAGTGCTGCCGTTAAATACCCAGAGTTAGACGGAGAGAGAGAGAGGATATACGGAGAGAGAGAGAGAATATAGGAACGGAGATAGAGTGAGGTAACCTCGTGCAGAAGTCAGTTACAATCACGTAGACTCTAAGGAAGTCCTACTTCGAGACTGTATATATTCATCTGTATTTGCTACTAACCGCGTTCCTGGACTCACTAACAGTATTAATCTTTGTATGATTGTGTAAATACATTTTATTTCTTATATTTAATTACTGCGTTTATCATTCCTTGGAGACCGAATTCATCTCGGAATCCACAACATATTATTATTGCCACATTTATAATTTACTAAATGTCATACCCCCTATATATATATATATATATATATATATATATATATATATATATATATATCGTGGACTCTCCCGTCGTAGATCGGCGCGGGGCGTTGACCGCCTACCAAGAATCCTAAACACGGCGGAAGGAAGCGAGAACTTCGCCGCGATACGTCACCCAACGACGTATGAGAGTCAGGAACAGGGAGCCAGACAATCTGCACATATGATTTAATTATAGTTGCAGAACCAACCATACTTTTTGAAGAGCTGAATACAGAGACCTGGTGCACCATGTGTCACAAAGGTCCCCAAACGAACCTGCTCAGGTCTGGAATTCAGAGTTGTCCTTCTCCTAGAACATTTTCAACCCAAAGCTCTAAATCCAGGTTCGTCCTGCTATTTACCCATAACTGGTGTGTGTAGGGGGAGGAGGAGAAGAGCATTCATACCTTCCCCAAGGGTATGAGTACGACTGGAATTCGAACTCTTCTCTCCGATTCCTCAATCCGAGCTATTATCCATTACTCCACCGTGTCTCTCTATCTCTCTCTCTCTCTCTCTCTCACACACACACACACACTATATATATATATATATATATATATATATATATATTTAAATATATATTTATGTCGGTTTAAACTTTTGTCGCTGGCATATAGCGGAACGATTACATTGAATTCATTCCTAGGTCTGATGCTAGCAAGGCAGATTCATTGACTCGTTCTAAAGAATTTTTCTCGCCCAGAATCTATCTTACACATTTATAAGCCAAACATTCGCCCATATATTGAATATTCTTTCACGTCTGGTGCTGTGCTTCTGTCATGGAGTTAGAGATTGTTGATTAAATCCAAAGAAACATCTGCAATGTTATCGGTCTTTGACTAGCATCTCGGTTACAGGTTTCTTTCTCATCGCAGTAACGTGTCTTCCCTGTCCTTTTTCCATGGATATTTTCATGTTAATTGTTGCGTTGAGCTTTCCTCTTTGTTTCATCGACCACATGAATTTAAGCTAGATTGGCAACTAGTAATCATCATTTTACTGTTGAAATTGCTATATGCAACACTATTCTAATAGCTTTTTTTTTTCTCGCGCTTCGAAAATGTCTAATGGCTTGCTTCTCTGTCACCAAAGATCTTTAAAAATTTAAGTGCAGTAATCGGAACCATCTGTCTTCCTGAATCCTACTCGATTTTTCATTCTCTATCCTTCCATTTCTGTGGATCTATTTTCTCGCATGCGTTGAAATAATTATATATATATATATATATATATATATATATATATATATATATACATACAGAGACTGACTGTTAGACATCTTTCAAGGCGGGATCGAAACTCGACCGATTTGGCAGTCACAGATTATACCGCTAAGCTATCGGCGCACGGCAGAGAAGGAGCATATTTAATGTATTATATACGTTATGTATATAAGTTCTAGACCAGCATCCAGAGCGCTTAATTCTGACGAAGAGCTATGTTAAGAGAATATATATATATATATATATATATATATATATATATATATATATTCTCTCGTTCGCCAGTTGAGCGCTATGGAGAAAATTTATATATATATATATACCAGAGTGCGCCGAAAAGCACTCCAGCCAACACACTGCCAAGATCTTTCAAAATGACCAACCGTCGGTTGATACATTCGTATACTGGAAACTTGCTACATCCCTTGTGTATATATATCTATATATATATATATATATATATATATATATATATATATATATATATATTGTAGTACTCTGTCTGTAAAAACTGATAGATCAACTTGCAGATATGTCAAGACAAATCGGTACCAATGAAAAATTGGAAATAAAGAACAAAGAAAAACATTTGAACAAGACGCAAGAAATCGTCAAGTGCTTTAGACAAAAAAAAAAAAAAAACAAAAAAACAAACGTAGAAAGACGAAAAACGTAGAGTCTTCAATAAACTAGAATAAATACTAATTTAATAAATTTATATATATATATATATATATATATATATATATATATATATATATATATAATAAAAGTCCGACAATTATTTTAAGACTTTTTAAAAAAGAATGTATAAACATAAAAATATCTTAAAATAATTGTCGGACTTTGTCCATTTCATAATGTGTAACATCATTTGTTTACATTTGGATACGCATCGAGCAGATATGAATGTACGTGAGAGATTCATGGAAGATTGAAGTTTAAATACAGTAAATTCAACATTTCTAACCGAACGCTCCTCTGTAGCCAAATCGGCTAAAGTCCCGTCAAGCTAAATTACGGTTCCGTATAGGTTACAGGTTCGAATCTTGTCGGAGGACGAATATTTCTGTGAAAACTTCTCGGACATTCAGGCCGGTAAATGTTATTTAACACTGTTTATTATAGACAGAGCCTTTACTTAAATATTTGTATCTATAAAAAGAATGTATAAACATAAAAATGTCTTCAGAGAGAGAGAGAGAGAGAGAGTCACACCCACACACACACACACACACACACACACATATATATATATATATATATATATATATATATATATATATATATGTAAAGAGAGCGAGAATCACACATATGCAGATTTTTCTCTGTCTGTGTGCGTGTGAACCAGTTAGTGCCTGTGCATAATTGCCTTGTTGCCAATTAAGAAAGTCTGTTCAGTTTAAGTTAAGAATCAATGTTAAATATCCGATTTCAATAAAGAAAGGGAAACATCTTAATCTTCTCTTTGTCTGATGTCGGTCAACCCTCACTCACACCTGATTCGCCAATTAATGATTCCATGAAAGATCTCGAAGCATCTGATTTAGACATTTCTCTTTTAAAT
>CAHIKZ030000245.1:475000-540000 GCA_903632075.3 Acanthosepion pharaonis | reverse complement strand
GGTTAGTCATAAATATTCTTTCATGAAACATTTAGCTAGGTTAGTCATAAATATTCCTTCATGACACATTTAGCTAGGTTAGTCATAAATATTCCTCCGTGAAACATTTAGATAGGGTAGTCATAAATATTCTTTCATGACACATTTAGTTAGGTTAGTCATATACTTTCACTCATTAGATATTTAGCAAGGTTAGTTATAAATTTTCTTTCATGACATATTTAGCTACATTATTCATAAATTTACTCTCATGACATTTAGCTTGGTTAGTCATAAATTTTTTTCCATGACACATTTAGTCTGCTTAGTCACAAATTTTCCTTTATGACAAATTTAGCTAGGTTAGTCATGAATTTTCCTTCAATAGCTATTTAGCTCGGTTAATCATAAATTTGCTTTCATGAAAAATTTAGCGAGGTTAGTCATATATTTTCCTTCATGACACATTTATCTAGGGTTGTCATGAATTTTCTTTCATGACACATTTAGCTAGGTTAGTCATATATTTTCCTTCATTTTACATGGTTTTGTCATGAGTTTGCCTACATAAAACTTCACATACATTTAGGCATACATTTTTCTTCACAAAAACTATTATATAGTTTAGTCATAAACTTTCCTTCATGACACATTTATCTAGGTTAGTCATCGATTTTATTTCATGGCGGATTTAGCTAAAATAGTCATAAATTGTCCTTCATGACACATTTAGGTAAGTTAGTCATAAATATCCTTCATGACGTATTTAGCTAAATTAGTCATAAATTTTCCTTCATGACACATTTATATAGGTTAGTCATAAATTTTCCTTCATGACCTATTTAGCTAGGTTCGTCATAAATTTGCTTTCATGACACATTTAGCTAGATTAGACATAAATTTCATTTCATGTCACATTTAGTTAGGTTAGTCACAAATTTTCCTTCATGGCATAATGTAGCTAGGTTAGTCATAAATTTTCTTTTATGATACATTTAGTTAAGTTAGTCATAAACTTTCCTTCGTGACACATTTAGCAAGGTTAGTCATAAACCTTCCTTCATGATACTAGGATAGTCGAAACTTTTCATTCTTAACACATTTATCTACGTTATTCTTATATTTTCTTAATGAAACTTTGACATAGTTTAGTCGTAGATTTAATTTCATGATACTTTTGTCTAGGTTACTCGTAAACTTTCTTACATAACACTTTTAGCTAGGTTATTTGTAGATTAGATCACGCCACCATCTTAGATTAATTTAAAAAAAGAGACCAAATGATATTTAAGAGACTTAACTGACGTCGGTCCAATGGCTGGAAACTAGAATCAGAATATTGTTTTTCCGTTCCAAATACTGACTTTTTTCTTAAGTTTAAAGAACATTTTAACGTTGGACTTAATTGTTTGGAACATTTTTATACACCGGATATAGCATGATTTTACAAATGACCAAATTACATTCTGTTCACTATAAGGTTTATATTTGCCCAATGGCAAATTAGGAATTTCTTCGAACTCTTAGTCGATATTATTATGTAAATAGATTAAAAAAGAAACGACAAGCAATCAGATTGTGCCTTTTAGCATTGCATTGATTCTATAAAACAGAAGAGATAATGAGGTTTTGATGTATTTACTCAGCTGCTTTACTTCTATGTTGTATGAAATAGTTCGAAGCAAGTTTTACACATTTACATTCACCCCCAGGAAAAAATAATATATACACGTCCAATACAATACTATAATTATTTGCACAACTTCAAGCTTCACAGTAAGTTGCTTACATTTTTTTTAAGAATATGTATTTATTGTCACACGGCTGAGTGATTAAACTTCTTCTTCAATCTGCCGTGTCCCTTCAGGACGTGGATGATCATGGTTCTTTTCAACTTTGCATTTTTTGTAGCTTCTATCGCAATGTTTGGATTTTACTGTCTTGCTTCCTCCTGTTCTGCCATTTATTTACACAAGATCATAAGGTACGGTTCTCGCAGTTTCCTTCCGTTCTTCTTACCTTCAATGTCTCCCGTGAGTGTCCAATTCTCACGGCCTTCTTTCCTCGTTGTAAGTCACAGAAATTTCAGCTGTTTTTTATTTTAAAAATTAGCGTCATTTTTGTTTGCATTTTCCTTTAAAAAATCCTCGTTGCTTACATGCTCCTTCCATATTATAAGCATCCTTTCGTAGAACTATATTTCTCTTGTCTCAATTCTTATCTTCATCTGAAAGAAGATTGGATAAATTTGCAGATTAAGCCCCGGAGTTATGCGCAGAAGCTTATTTAGTTAACGACCTTTTCACTGATCTTCCTATCTTCTTATTTATCTCAGTTACTGGGAAAAAACCAAAAGAAGTTTTTAGAAGCTTTTGGAACTGAAGCTTTTATTGAATTCTTTCTTTAAAATTTGTTTAAATTATTTAGAAAAGAAACGTCATGTGTTGTTGCTTTTATATTGAACTGTAATAATAATGAATTCTTGTTTAAATAATAAATCAAATTTTAAAAGGTAGCATTTCCGCAATTGTAAATGCTATTTTGTAAATAATATTGCTTAAAATTGTTTATTAAGGCCTTTCTAGCAGTTTTTTTGTAATTAATCATGCTTTTTAAAATCCCAAATTTAATAAAAAAGAAAAATTGTACCTTAAATTTGTTCATATTATTAAGTCCTTTCTAGCTCTTGTTTTTTTTTATTTTGTAAATAACCATGCTTTTTAAAATCCAAAATTTACTAAACCAAATCTTGGGGAACTTTTTAAATTTCGCGCATTCATTTTCAATTAAAGTTTGCGCATTGCGTGCGCAATAACCAAGACAACTCAAGCTTCCGCGCATGACTGGTCGAGTCAAACATATGTAAACAACCAACCCCAGTAATGGCTGTAGCCCCGACGCGAGGAGGGTCGAATTTATACTGCCGATAACTCCTAAAATGTAGATTTCCGCAAACTTTTACTGCTATTTTCGAAATAAGCATGCAAATTTTCACTAAAATAGAAATTTTATTACAAGTGGTTTTCGGGTCTTAATCTGCAAATTTAATGCAGATTGTTGAGTCTTCACTAGAATATAAGAGGACTGTTAATAGTTCAACATTTTTTTTTCTTTTTTCTAATGTCATCTTTCTATTTCTTAATACTTTGTTTAGCTATTAGAATATTTCATTTGCTATTCTAACGCGGAACCTCAGATTTCTGAGCTACAATTTTCGTTCTCTGATAAAACACATTCCCTGATATTTAATTTTCATACAACTTAATTTTCACTCCTCCAATACGTAACTCGCATCTTTGGTTGTTACTCTTGCTGACAGCCATGAATTCTGTCTCAGAATTTGTTGGTAATTCTTCCTTCCACATTTTCCTTCAGTATAGCTTCTATTAGTTTTTGGAATATTGCTCATATGTCTACCACCAACACTGTGTTATCTACATAGTTTTTGTTGTTAAGATTGTACCAACAACTAACAAATCCTGGTTGGACTTTCAATTCTCTTAGGATTGCTTCGTTAATAAAATCAAATATACAACCTTGTGTAAACTAATTGAAAGAAACAACCCTGTTATTATTTACAATGAAACCTCGGTTCATGAATTTAATTCGTTCCTGAAGGCCGTTCTTAACCCAAAATGTTCGTAAAACGAAACTATTTTTCCCATAGGAATCAAAGTCATAGTACAATAAAATTGAAAAAAAAAAAAAAAAAGCACAAACAACACACGAATGTATGCAATACGGCGGTCAACTCAGAAATGATTTGTTCGGGTTTGTTTCGAGAATCGAAATTTTGTTCGATAACCGAGACATTTTCATCCCGATTTTTTCGACATGTGAGACGTTCGACAACCGAGGTTGCTCTGTAATATTCTGAATATTTTTCCAATGAAACATGACCCAGTCCACAATGTTGTTCCTTGAAGATTG
The DNA here is from genome assembly GCA_903632075.3 of Acanthosepion pharaonis. Taxonomy (NCBI): domain Eukaryota; kingdom Metazoa; phylum Mollusca; class Cephalopoda; order Sepiida; family Sepiidae; genus Acanthosepion; species Acanthosepion pharaonis. The sequence continues at coordinate 536,091 of CAHIKZ030000245.1, read as the reverse complement.
ACCACAGATTCTCGACTGGATTTAAATCTGAAGAGTTTCCAGGTCAGTGTACAGGATTTTGATTTGCTCACTGATAAGGTTTGCCAGCGTGTTTGTACAGTTCTACAATTTTTGTACGCTTTCTTGGAGTAACATTCATCGCAAACTATTACCGTAGGACAACTTATCGACAGATGAGACAATAGTGCTTGGGTGTGATAAAAATCTGATGCAATCACGGATGAGCACAATATTTTTCAAGGCCAAAAAAATTTCATCATACACCCACAAATAGATTCCTATTACTGCACACCACTGCAAATGACCTTATCTGAGAAAAAAATAACAATTGGTTAAACCTTTTCAAAAGAGTGGGTCTAAAACTGACCTAATGGTGAAAGAATGGAAACTAAAGCGGTTGTTCATTATTTACATTATTCGGACTATTGTCTTCATCTTTGTCGCCATATTTGTTACAACGTTTCGGCCGTTGTATGCTCCGGCTTTCTTCAGGTGGTTGGAATGTCGAATTGAACACTTTATTTCACTCACTTGGCTAGACTGTTCTACTTCCACGTGCCATGTATAATGGATGTCAGTTATCTGTTATCTCCTGTTAATTCCCCTCTCCAAGTTCTCTACTGCCTTAACCTGGTATTGAAATCACATTCTTTGGATCCTGTCACTGGATCTAACTAACGCCTTTATCCACTATGCCATGTATCCTCAAGAAGTGTGAGTTCAATACCCGGCAGTGGACAAACTTTCAGAGGGGAATTAACAGGAGATAAATGATAACTGACATCCATTAAAACATGGCACGTGGAACTAGAACAGTCTACCCCAGTGAGCGAAATAAAGGGTTCAATTCGAAATTCCAAACACATGAAGAAGACCGGAGATTACAACGACCGAAACGTTGTAATAAATATGGAGATCAAAGATAGGGACAATAGTACGAATAATGTAAATAGTGTACATAACACCCCATCTTAGAAATATAGACAGATACTGAACGGCCGAAAGGTTGGAATAAATATGGGGACAAAGGTGAGGACAATAGTCCGAATAATGTAAATAATGTACATAATACCTCATATCAGAAATATAGACGGATACTGAAAGGCCGAAACGTTGTAATAAATATGGCGACAAAGATGAGGACAATAGTCCGAATAATGTAAATAATGTACATAATACCTCATCTCAGAAATATAGACAGATATTGAAAGGCCGAAATGTTGTAATAAATATGACGACCAAATGAGGACAATAGTCTGAATAATGTAAATAGTGTACATAATACCTCATCTCAGAAATATAGACCGATACTGAATGGCCGAAACGTTGTAATAAATATGACGACAAAGATGAGGACAATAGTCCGAATAATGTAAATAGTGTACATAATACCTCATCTCAGAAATATAGACAGATATTGAAAGGCCGAAATGTTGTAATAAATATGACGACCAAATGAGGACAATAGTCTGAATAATGTAAATAGTGTACATAATACCTCATCTCAGAAATATAGACCGATACTGAATGGCCGAAACGTTGTAATAAATATGACGACAAAGATGAGGACAATAGTCCGAATAATGTAAATAGTGTACATAATAACTCATCACAAAAATGTAGACAGATACTGAAAGACCGAAATGTTGTGATAAATATGGTGACAAAATGAGGACAATAGTCCGAATAATGTAAATAGCGTACAAAATATCTCATCACAGAAATATAGAGAGATACTGAAGGGCCGAAATTTTGTAATAAATATGGTGACAAAGATGAGAACAATAGTCTGAATAATGTAAATAGTGTACATAATACCTCATCTCAGAAATATAGACAGATACTGAAAGGCTGAAATGTTGTGATAAATATGGCGACAAAGATAAGGACAATAGTCCGAATAATGTAAATAGATTGCATAATACGTCATCTCAGAAATATAGACAGATACTAAAGCGGTTGTTTCAATTAATGTGCACAAATGTGTATGTACGTAGTTTCAGAATATAATTTCAGATATGAACCCATAAATGCAAAGTTTAGTTTTTTAAATGCTATATCTTTCACAGGCGCAGCTGATTATGACAGTCCACGGTTGCCTTTTATTTTCTTTGAATTGTTAAACATTCATAGGAAATATAGTGGAGTAGTTTCCTGACACTCTCCTCGGAATTTGGAATTCCGCGTACTTCTTCACTTAGACTGGTTATCGATTAATGCTTGAGAACCTTGTCTATGCGAATCGACCTCTAGAAATGGGTAGAATAGAATGATTCATTTCTTTTCAGGGGAAAAGGGTCCGTACTTTGCCCTTCTCCAAGGATATTTGGGTTAAAGGGTACATAACCCACTAGCTCGGCATTCGGTTGGGTGCTCTAGAACGTTCTCTTTCTGACTTTATGACACCATAATGATTCCATTTGTCTTAAAACTACCTCGTTATTCACATATTCACACCGTGATATTCTGAGTATCCTTCTGAGGAAGCACGTAGCTGCCTGAAACCTCTTTCCCATGCATGAGGAGAGTGAGCAACATTCACTTACATATACGACTGATATTACATAACAGTTCAGCTTCTAATTAAATTTTCTTGTTTCTTAATACCTTGCTTTTTTTTTGGAAAGCATATTTCATTATTCCTGCGTGCTTTTAGATATTTAAATGTTCCTGCTTGCTTGATTTTGGCAGTGCTAAATAAGATAAGGAGACACTTTTTGCAGATGGATTTCTTAGCCATGAAATCACAAACTATATATTTCTTTCTCCTTTCGAAATCCTATCAGAATCGGCTACACTGGTTTCTTATTAATATTCATTCATTCTTCCATCAGTCTCACGTTCTGTCTGATCCTATCAAGGTTAGCAATGCGTTCACATTTAGATCTATTATTTGTATATTTGTCTGCATGCGCCTTTGGGCACATAACCTGTCCTTTCTTGAATCGAATGTGCTACGCAAAAAACACCAGATCCTTTTCACCATAAGCTATTTTTCAATACAGCTGACGTTTCAATAGCATTTTTATCAATCTTCCGACGAAATTTGATTTTAATCTGTTGCTCCAGATTTATTTCACACATCTTCGCCAAGCATGCAACAAGAAGACGTACACATTCCTCTACTGCTCGGGAATAAATTACCCTTCTGGTCAGCGTCTAACGAAAGAAGCTGTAACATGTATTCTGATACAAATATTCGCCTAATTCATGGATATTAGTCTAGACATGCTAATGTAATTCCAGGAAATAAATTGTCAGACTATGTATGTAGATATAATAGTATATACTTGAACTTTTTCAGAGGGAAAAGAGATGAGTAATATAAAAGATTTCTGACAGGAAGCTAGATTATTGTTCTGACAGATAAGGGTCGGAGAAAGAAATTTCCTAGTAGACAATCACAAATTAGATCGTTGTATTAGATTGCTAAACAGTTTGTGAAGAGTTCAACATTTTTGGTTCATAGAAAAGATTCGGAAATCTTCATATCATTTTCTTTAGTACAATCAATCAAAAACAAATGATTCAATTTTAGATTCGATGAATTTTCACAGATATAACTTTTCTATTCTTAAATAGACTCGCCAGATCGAGGCTTTCATATGGACGTCACGCATGGCGTCAAAATCGTTCCGAAACATCTAACCGGTCTGCTATGTGCAACCGTTTTCTAAGATCAATGGCTTTAAATGCTTTTAAGCGCGGTAAGTCTATGGATCTTGGGGAAGACCACAATTCTTCGAACCTTGTCGGCTGATGCTAGAGAACTGTACCAAATAACAAAACTACATGAGGAATTTCAACCCTTTCAGCATCAACAACATCAACATCACAAATGGAGAGCAGATGCCACTCATAAAAAAAAATAAAAATATAATCGAGATTTTGACAGTTCACACCATTTTGAATAAAAGTTTACGAAGGAAACACCTTTAATACTGGAAAGAGTGATAGCAGCTACTAGACTTAATTTCCTGAGGAATTGTTTAAAGATAAAAATGTTATAAATTTCAATCAGTAGTAAAAGCTTCTTGTCACTCAATGTCGAATGTTTGCTTATAAGGAAACGGCTAATGTTACTATTACCATATTCCTTCAGTGAAAAGTGGAGTAAACCACCCCATAATTTTCTTTCTTTGCCGCTCTATATGGCTTCTGACCCTTAACTATCTATCTTCCTCTTTGTGCTGCCTTCATTCACACAACATTACCAAATAGGAAACTCGTTGTTTTTCTGTATTTCTCTTGTCATTAATATTTCCTGTGTGTGTTAAATTCTATAGAATTATTTTCCTTATTGTATTTTCTAAAGATTTTAAATATAATTGCCTGTTTTTATGTATAAATTTATGTATCATTTCTATCTTCTCTTATGACACCACGACAAAATGTTGGATGATTGAAGACGCATTAGTAATCTGGACATAAGGCTATCTTCTAAATCAAGTGTCACCCGGACAAATATATGTAATGCTTGAACTTGATACAATATCGGTATTATCTTTATTCATAGGAAACTCAGAAAAAAAAATCCCGACAATGATGAAAATTTGCAAGGAAGTGTTAACAAGATGAACTGTGCTTTTGAATGTCTATAAAATACGGTTTACAGAAACGTACATTTTCGAGGATTTGTTACACCTTTTCGTTTTGTATCACTTAGAGACAGGATTAACTAATCATTGCAATTATAATTATCAGTTATACCTATATATATATATATATATATATATATATATATATATATATATATATATATATATATATATATATATATATATATATATATATATATATATATATATATATATATATATATATATATATATATATATATATATATATATATATATATATATATATATTTGTATATTTAGGCAGCAATCCTTCCTTTATGCATGTTTCATTAAAAACGACAGACAAGGTACTACGATTGAGCTTTTTATTTAATTTTTCTTGTGTTCTGACAAGAGCTTTTTTTTCTGGACAAAGAGTGTAAGAACTGTCCGAATGTTCTGTATTTCCGAGCGCTTTCGGCTATATCTTTAGCCATTATCAAGGATGATTCAATTATCAGCTTAGTAGAGTGTGTGTGTTCTGTGTATGTTCAGTGTGTGGTAGTGATGTTTTTTAGTTTCGAATACGCTTAGCACATTGTGGCTTTGTTCATAGTTAATATTGTTAAGAGTTGGCTTTTTTCTTTTTTATTATTAGATCTTCCATTATTTTTAGTCTTTTTTTGCAAGTGGATGCAGTTAATAGATCAGTGTTTTCTACTAGTATGTTCCTAATAGTTTCGGGTAAATCTGAGTGTGTGTTTAAATGTGTTCTGATGGAACTGTGATCAGATAGGTGTAATGTAAGACGTCTGGATAAACATGTGGTTGTGTAGCCGATGTAATTATTTATGAGTCCGGTTTGGTGAGGAACGCAGTTCCTTAAAGGGCATTTGAACTCATAGATAATGTTTGTTCTTTGTAATTTTGACTTAGTTGGTGTGTTGTTATTTTTGAGGATAAGGTTGGCCGTCTTAAATTTTTTATAATAGATAATAAGTTTGATATTTTATTAGGATCAATAGGAGTAGTATATTTCTTTATAATATGTCTTAGAGAAGATTCATCTTGTTTGTAATTAATATGCATTTGGTTTTTGTAATAAATGAGTATGCGATTTTTAGTTGTGTGTTCGCTATCGTTATTACTTGCTTTGGGGAGGAATAGTCTAATTTGTTGGTCTATAAGGTAGTTAGGGAAACCGTTGTTAATTAGTGTTTGTTTAACGTTGTTAAGTTCTTTGAGAAAGAGTAGTCGAGAGGATGAGTTCTGGTGGGCTCTATTTAGAAAGTTTTTTACTACGGCTATTTTGTACCTAAGTGGGCATTCGCTTTTGAAATTAAGGTGGCACGAGTCTTTGTCCAGAAAAGAAAGCTCTTGTCAGAACACAAGAAAAATTAAATTAAAAAAGCTCAACCGTAGTACCTTGTCTGTCGTTTTTTAATGAAACGTATATATATATATATATATATATATATATATATATATATATATATATATATATATATATATATAAAATATGATTGATTGTGTACATGGAATAAATTCCAATAACCAAAAATTACTATTCTTAAAAGTGTGCTCAATACAGAGTAGAGCGAATATAATTATTTATTTAAAATTATAAAATCAATTTTTTTTGAATTCTCGTAAACTTGTATTTTGATTGGTCATTTCAGCTCATGTAACAGCGTTTCCCCTTACGAGGGGTAGTTAATTAATTTGAATTTTTTAAAACCTTTATTCTCCAAACTACATTCAACATCATCACTTGATAAGACACCAGAGGTATTGAAACTAAATGGCTATATTTGTAGTGATGTTATTATATTTTATTTTATAATTTTTACATAAATAATTATATATATATATATATATATATATATATATATATATATATATATATATATATATATATACTCTCTTTCTGCGTTTCATATGCATGAGTGTCAAGCAGATCAGTTCCTAGGAAATTGACAGCCCGACGCAAGCACATATGATTTGATTATAGTGGTGAAGGTTTTGTGTGGAAATATTCACACTTTTTGAATGGCCGAATAAAGAGACCTGGTGCACAGCATTCAACAGGGTCTCCAAACGACCATTCGCAAGTTTTGAATTCAGAGTTGTCTTTCTCCTAGACCAGTTGCCATTCAAGGCTATAGAACGGAGTCTGCCATGCTAGTTACTCGTAGGTGGAAGGAGAAGAAGAGGATTCACACCTTTCCCAAGGGAATTAGAACGTAAATGAATGTAATGGATTCGACTTGCCTAATATATATATATATATATATATATATATATATATATATATATATATATGTGTATATATATATATGCAGGTGTGTGTCTATATCTCATTTTAAACATACCCATACCATATATAGTCAAGCATCCTTCATGTATACATCTTTTAAATAGAATGGAAAGTTAATATTGATTATCCAAACTTTCTGTTTAATCGAATATATTTAAACATATATAGGGGGATGGGAGAGAGAGAGAGAGAGAGAGAGAGAGAGGGAGAGAATGATGATTCAGAGAGAGACAGAGGGGGTGAAGAAAAACACTCTCCACTTGTTCATATCTATCTATCTATCTATCTATCTATCTATCTATCTATCTATCTATCTATCTAAATCTGTTAATATCTCTCTATCTATCTAATTCTATTAATATCTATCTATCTATCTATCTATCTATCTATCTATCTATCTATCTATCTATCTAATTCTGTTAATATCTATCTATCTATCTATGTAATTATTTTCAAATCTATCTTTCTTTCTATCTAATTCTCTTAATATCTATCTATCTATCTATCTATCTATCTATCTATCTATCTATCTATCTATCTAATTCTGTTAATATCTATCTATCTATCTATCTATCTATCTATCTATCTATCTATCTATCTAATTCTGTTAATATCTATCTATCTATCTATCTAATTCTGTTAATATCTATCTATCTATCTATGTAATTATTTTCAAATCTATCTTTCTTTCTATCTAGTTCTCTTAATATCTATCTATCTATCTATCTATCTATCTATCTATCTATCTATCTATAGATAATGTAGGTAGGATTAGGAAGAGAGAAAGTGTTTTTATTCCTAAGATTCCAAAGTAGCTATTTTAGACGTAGATGCAACTGTTCTACACACGCCAAAAGTTGCACTGAAAGATTCGTAAATACAGCAACAAAATTGAAAGTGTTTATGCAAATCTGTATAATTATGTATGCGTGTGGTTGGGTCCAGATACACCGCCACCTATCTCGCTATAGGTACATACATTGTAGAAAATATCCGAATGAATAAGTAGAAAATTACTTATTTCACGCCAATTCCTCAACTAAATGATCTCGCTACCACCAAATAATGAACGGCGTCTATTTAAAGGCCTTACAATTATGAATTTCCATAAATACCCCCCGGAAACGAGCCTCGAGACACTGATAAACATATGGAGAAATTCGCGCGCAGAATTCTGAACATAAAAAAAGGAACGAAAATCGCCCTGTCAATTTCATTTCACACATTGGCCAGTTGAATCGAGTGACCAATTTAGGCGTGATCTTCTGACCCATTATTTCTAAAAGCAACAATGGGACACAATTCGCCAATTACGTAGCCAATGTCACAAACTTATTGGCGACCATTGAAAATATTCCATTTATAAAATTGGGAAAAATAGCACCAAACATCCTTAGTAGAATTACATATATGTGCAGAGGTATATACGTATCTCCCTTCTTCTGTCTATATACCTATATATGCATACATATACATATGCACACACACACACACATATATATATCATGCATATATATATATATATATATATATATATTATATATATATATATATATATTATATATATAATATTTAAATATAATAAAATGGGGTGCATATATGTGTGTGTGTGTGTGAAAGACAGTTAAGTTGAAAGAGAGAGATATTAGCACACAAACACGCATATATATATAATATTTGCATATAATAAAGATGTATATATATATATATATATATATATATATATATATATATATATATATATATATGAATGATAGAAAGATAACGTGAAGGACACCATAGAATATATATATATATATATATATATATATATAATATTTAAATATAATAAGGATAGTTATATATATAAATATGAAAGTGAAATAAAATGAAAGAGAGAGAGAGAAATATATATATATATATATATATATATATATATATATATATATATATATATAAATATATGTTTATATATATATATATATATACGTATATCTTTCTTTATATATATATGTCTTACATACATTGTATATATATATATATATATATATAAATATATGTTTATATATATATATATACGTATATCTTTCATTATATATATATGTCTTACATACATTGTATATATATATATATATATATATATATATATATATATATATATATATATAAAGAATAAGTGAAAGAGAGAGATAGTAACAGAAAAATTGAGAGAGGCAGAGAAAAAATGAGAAAGAAATAGAGAAAGATATAAATATGAAATTGTAAAAGGGGATTTAACTACGCGATGAACTGAATGTAGTACGGAGTTGATGTGGCAATCTTTTTGAGCAGTACTTCTTTTATTTGCAAATTTCTTTCAGGAATCTCTACAATTTCCTTTCAATTATTGAGTAACTTTTAAGTATTTTTTTGTAATTCTTTCTCTTCGTTTTGCATTCGATTAAAAGAAATCGTTACTCCCTGTTCCCGTTTCTTTTCTTGTCTTTTCTCTGTCCTGGGAGTGTTAGTTTCTCCAGGACGTCTTTCCTCATTGTTTCTGGGCATTTCAGCAGTCTCTTTTTGACTGTAAGAATGTTTCGTTGGAGTTCGTTTTTTTTCTTAAAACATCCTCGTTTCATCGATTTGGCCCCGTGGATATATACATTGAAACTTAATTTTAAAATATCCCTTCAAAACCATTGTTTTTTGATCAACGCCCTGGAATAATTTTCGAGTGCACGTGTGTACAGACACACACACATACATGCAACTGCAGGCTCAATTAGTGCAAATTAATTGAAACAACAGCTATAGTTTCCTTTCTTTCATCATACGGTCGATTTTATTCCCGCTGGTAATGTGTAATCGATTTCTATCTTTTCTCAGATTAGGTTATTTGCAGTGGTGTGCAGTTATATGAATCGTTTTTCAGGGTGTATGACGAAATTTGTTTGGCCTTGAAAAATATTGCGTCATCAGTGATTTTTTTCACGCCCAGACACTATTGTCTCGACTGTCGATTAGTTGTCCTACGGCCATAATCTATGATGCTCGTTACTCGAAGGAAGCGTACGAAAATTGTAACGGTGCGCGAACACACTGGCAAGCCTTACCAGTGAGCAAATCAAAGTACTACAGACTGGTCTGGAAACTCTCCTGATTTAAATCCAATCGAGAATCAGTGGTCAATCTGCAAGGAAAGACTTCGTGGAATGGACATACGGAATACTAACATGTGCACTGGGTCATGTTTCATTGGAAAAATACGGAAAAAAGTAAATTATAATGGAATTATTCGTTTTGTTTCAATTAATTTGCACAAGGGTATATATAAACCACTCAGATGGGATTGGAAAAAATGAAACGAAATCCTAAACAGGAAATAAAACACTACTCTTTCAAAAGAGCTGTTCAGTAGATATGGATAAATATAAACTTAGTAATGTTTCTTAATTTAAGCCAATTGTTATTAATTTCCCTGTTTAAGTAGCCAAAAAAACGGCAACAGCAAACCAAACACGTGGACCTCCTAAAAATTACATCTGTTTTAATAAGGAATATATATATATATATATTTTAAGCGTTACGCCCCGAGTAAGGCGTGAAGCCACTAGGATGTAGGGGGTTGCAGAAGATTTGGAGCGAGAGCAGATAGAAGTGATAGAAGAAAGGATGAGGAGAAGGATAGTGGATAGATCAAGGTAACTGGAGGTGTCGATTGACATTACATTTGGATAGTTGGAGATTATAGCTCTCAGGGAAACAGCAATTGGGAAGGGTGTTCCACAGGCGAGAGGTGCGTGGTATAAAGCTATTGGAGTAGAAGAGCCGGTACATTTAAAAGTTTCTACAGTGTAAGGGTGGGAGCGGGATGCCAGCCTCGTAGGGCGCTTAAATTCATGGAGTCTGAGAACCAGTGAGAGCAGCTCATCGAAGCAATTACCACGAAAGTATTTGTAGAAAAGACAGAGAGAGGCGACGGCGCGTCTGTGAGAGAGTGACTGACGCCAGATCAGGGCCAATTATATTACATATCCGTCTCTGGATCTTGTCAAGAACACCGAGGTAAACAGAAGGTGCCCAAGACCATATATGGCAGCAATACTCCATGCAAGGGCGAATGGCTGATTTGTATATTTGAAGTATCGATTCAGGAGGGAAAAATTTCCTGGCCCGGCACAGAGAGCCAACTTCCTCGCGGTGGAAGAAGCAATTGACTCAATGTATTTGTTCCATCTCAGGTTAGCAGTCAACGTGAGACCGAGCATATATATATATATATATATATATATATATATATATATATATATATATTATATTCTCTTCATGAATTATATATTTAAGGAAATGCTCTGTTTTTAATTAAACAGTATTAAGTGCATTTAGCAGCCTGAATATTTGAGAAATTTCATACCTGTAACGAAAACCATCATTTGATCTGATGTGTTATATCATTTAGCTAGAGAGAAGCGTCTGGCTAGGAAAGTCCAAATTACTTTTTATTGTTTATGATGATGACATGTATATGTCGGAAATACTTGGAAATAAAACAAATAGGTATAAACATGGCGATTTTCTCCCGTGCTTTCATAATGATACGAAAAATTATCCTCGAATATGAAAGAAGCTTATCGAAAATAAGTAGACACAACATGTCTAAACTATACCACAAAACTTGTCTTCATTAAATAATATAGACAGTTTTTTGTCTATTTATTGTATCTACAACGGATTAAAACATATTTATGTTGGTCACACCACTAACTCGTGTTCACAACGCTTAACTCTCGATTTGAATGACATTCACAATTCCAGAAAATCCTTGTTGAAAATACAATTTTACTTGACCATGAAAACTATAAATAAAAACTAAAAATTCTTGAAGCTATTTACATGAATCAGCTAAAACCTAACTTGAACAAAATAAACTACACAAATATACATAAATGCTTATAGTTGATAACAGGAGGTATTGATTCATACCAACGACTTGCCATACTTAACACTTTTCTTCATTTTCACTCTGACGTAGTCATGTGCGACGTCATGAACCGCATTGTGATATTTTCTTCCTGCGTTTCATATGCACGAATTTATTTTGCATAGCAATCTGCAAACAAAACAAAATATCATTGTTGCAATGTCCGCATAACCATTCTTAAACAAAAAAATTACCGTCTTTGTTATATAATTTATTATTTAATTTGTTGTAATGTACTTGTAATCTCTGATCATGGGTTATGTAAGCCGAGAGCTTAGACAGGATTAACAATAAAAACATGGATGAATATAGTGATTTTCTTTCGTGTTTCAATGATAATGGTAAAAAACTTATTCAACAATATGAAAGGAATTTACTTAAAATAAATAGGCAATTGTTTACATTATTTAATGAAACATGCATTAATGGAAAAATGTTGCCTAAATACACACACCCAATATATATATATATATATATATATATATATATATGAACATAAAGCGCCAGGTATTCTGGATTCTGGACGATTGTTTTCGCCTCAATTTCCTGGTCTTAGTTCTTTTTTTTTTTTTTTTTTCCCTACTTTCCCTTGGGCATTGGTTTGTTTAATTACAAGAAAAAAATACCTAAGGTTTTCCAAACGAGTATAACTATTTAAATTATTATTATTATTATTATATATATATATATATATATATATATATTATAATTCTATTAGAATAAAAGCAATGACTCTTTTAGTAGATCGTTTTCTTAGATCAAAACTGAAATATGTTTTAAAAGTAATAAGCAAATAAGAATAGGAAAAATAAATTAAAATTTTCCCTCCAATGTTCGTTGCCAAAAAGCTCGCATCTTGGATCACAGACAGATTACATCAAAATCCAGTAAATATTCCTCCTGCTACCAGGCTGAAGCTTTGTTCTATTTCATATACAAAGCCTCAGAATTCCTCAAATCTTAGTTTGAATGCATCCTACTGGAGAATGAGAAAAACTCTTTCGTAAAAGATTTGCTACAAATCGGATTACTTATAAGATGTTCTGTAATCAATTTCCGCATCGGAATTAACAATCTTTATTTGTTCATTTATTTTACAGATTTAGGAATACGATAACGTTAAAAGTACCGATGCTGAGAACGCTTTATCCAGACGGGCTTAATCACAAACTTAACAACATAAATAGAATTAATATATAACCCCACAAATCAGGACCAGCCTACATTTCCCACCCACACAAGATAGACATACTTTTGGAGGTGTTGAGGCCTCACACTTATACTCACACCCATGGAAATATACACGCTTACACACATCATACTTACTAACTCCCTAATGAGCCAAATGATAACAAACACCCATATTAATATACACACTTACACACATCATACTCACTCACTTTCTAAAAACGAAATAACACACACACTTAACAGAGACACATGCCCTTTCCAAGAACCAATAAAAATGTCAAAAATGACGAAGGGAATTCACAGAAGCATGAATCCATCCAGTTATTATCTTAAATAACGACTTACGGTTCAGTTGGACATTCCAACCACCTAAGAAGGCCGGAGCGTACAACGGCCAAAACATTGTAATAAATATGGCGACAAAGATGAGGATGATAGTCCGATTAATGTAAATAGTGTAAAAGAATCTCAACTTTCTTAATTGAAAAAAAGTACTATTCAGTAGCATTAATGCTGAAAAGGTTAGAAATTTGAGGGATGGCAATTTGCTGGTGGAGGTGGAAAATAAGAAACACAGAAAATATAATGAAGCTGAAGACCTTTCATCGTATCAAAATTAAGACTGAATATTTCTAATTCATTAAAAGTAAAGAGTTGTCTCTGGCCACACTTGTGGTCATTATGTCTGCCTGAGGAAGCCAAAGGGTCAGCGATTGTCTTAAAAACTGAATTAACAGAAAAGGGGAAACAATTGTAGCTGGCACATCATAGAGATAGATGTGTGAGTCGGCCAAAATGTGTAAAATGTGACCATGGGATTCAGACCATTCTGAAGAAGAATGCCATGATGAAATTACATGTGCTCACCGCCAGGAAAGTAATCCAGCTTACACAAAAAACATGCCATTTCTAGAAAAAGGAAAAGGGAATTGTCGAATTAAATATAAAGCAAACATCTCATTTTCAGAAGCAAGGCAAGTAGTAGGTTACTTGAAAGGCCCTTCCTATGCAAAAATAACGTAAAATAATACCGGTCAGGCTGATAAATACAGTGACCTCATTTAGAAGTTCTTACACTTGGGACCAAATGTTTGGCCCAAATTTCAAGCCTACCTAAAATGTCTATAAACCCCTGAAATAGTGCAGGCTGAATCCGCATGAGGAGGAAAATGAAAAAAAAAAACAACTGGAATAATAAATATAAACAAATATCTGTATAAAAGTGAACATTGAAGTCAACACTCAGAGGCGACAGACTCTTTCATGCTAAACGCAATCCTCAGGTCTTGACGACTGCATCTAGCCTGAAACAGCCTGTCTCCTCTGAATGTTGACTTTAATGTTCACTTTTATATTCATATTTACATACGCTCTATCTCTGATATTGAACACTTTATCCGGTAGATGTAGCACACCTTAAAATTATATTTCTTTATATATATATATATATATATATATATATATATATATATATATATCTTACTTATTATAAAACGCAGATTGTGTGTGTATGTGTGTCTGTAACGTTTACATATTGGATCGGATTTCCTACATTTTTACATTTTTAAACCGATTTCAACAAAACTTCACAGGACTACATAAAATTACCTTGTAGTGGTTCTAACAGCGCCAAAAATGGGAAAAATATAATTGTTTTTGCACAAAATCAATTTGAAAACACGATTAAGAGACATCGTGAAAATGGAAGGGGCACAACTCACATCGGGTTGTTTGTGTGTGTGGGTTCCTTTAAATATAGGATCGGATTTCCTATATTTTTTCAGCCGATAAAACTTCACTTTTTTTTTGGCAGGTAGTGTTTCTTATTCTCTTGCACCCTTTTTTCTCTATTTTTAATATTCAGAATGCTTTAAAAATTCCATTTACAAGACAATTATTTATAATCAAATTCTATTCAATCGGGAGACTCAACGATTGAAAACAATGTTTTTGTTTGAATTTGTAAAAACAACAAAAAAAAACTAATTAATACATGCGTGTCCGTCGTCAACCTTAAACAATAATCTAACGATCTCTACTGATTGTACGAATACAAACATCGGAATAAATTCTTTATCTTTAAGGAAAGATTATGAAATCTAAACATACTCAAGTCTTAACTAAAAATAATAACCGGAAACTACTTTAAATACACATGGTGTCCAATTTTTTTACTGTATTCAATAAGTAAAAATCATAAATTGTAAAAGATTATTATTACAGAAAGGCTACTAAATGAATAAGATTTGTTAGATCATAATTAATAAACCCAAATAAAGTTAATATTTTTGTATTAGAAACAACGAGTGGAAAATATATTCAAATCAGAATTCTAATTATGAATCACCACTAACAAAATATGCATTTTTTTTTTACTGTATTCAATAAGTAAAAATCATAAATTGTAAAACTAAAAGATTACAGAAAGGCTACCTACATTTTTCAACCGATTTCAACAAAACTTCACTTTGTTTTTGGCATGTAGTGTTTCTTATTGTCTTGCAAACTTTTTTCTTTATTTTTACATTCAGAATGCTTTAAAAATTCCATTTTCAAGACAATTGTTTATGATAAAATTCTATTCAATCGGTAGACTCATAACGATTGAAAACAATGTTTTTGTTTGAGTTTGGGTTTGACCAATTCGTAAAAAAAAAAACTAATTCAGACATGCGTGTCCGTCAACCTTAAACAATAATCTTTGTCAATTTTATTTTTCAGTCTTTATGATGGTGGATACTTGATCTATCTCTTACTGTTATATCCCCGGGCAACGCCGGGCTCTACTGCTAGTACATATATATATATATATATATATATATATATATATATATATATATATATATATATATATATATATAAGCGTTTCACCCCAAGCAAGGCGGAAGTCACCAGGACGCAAGGGGTTACATTTGGAGCAAGATCAGATAAGAGTGATAGAAGAAAGGATGAGGAGAAGGACAGGGGATAGATCAAGACAACTGGATATATCGATTGACATTACATTTGAATAGCTGGAGATTATAGCTCTCAGGGAAACTGGAATAGGGAAGGAAGTTCCACAGGCGAGAGATGCGAGACATGAAGCTATTGGACTAGAAGAGACGGCTACATTTAGGAGTTTCGACAGTGAAGGGGTGAGAGCGGGATGCCAGCCTCGTAGGGCGCTTGAACTCATGAAGTCTGGGAACCAGCGAATGCTGCTCCTCGGAGAAATTGCCATGAAAGTATTTGTAAAACAGACAGAGAGAGAGAGAGAGAGAGACGACGACGGCGCGTCTCTGAGAAAGTGACTGTAGACGAGATGCCAGATCAGGGCCAATTATATATATATATATATATATATATATATGTGTGTGTGTGTGTGTGTGTGTGATTATGTATGTATATATGTATGTATGTATGTATATGTCTATCACTTTATGTATCTTAATATATTACCTTTACGTTGTCCCTAGCAACTCTTCCTAAATTTTATTCCCAATACTTTAAGATTGTCAGTGTTATGCCAAAGGTTTTTTTTTTATTTCATATTTCTAAGAGATTACTGGTTGGCAGTTGATGGCGTGATTTTAAACAGCAACATGCACAAATATATTCGCTTTCGCGCCGTGGGTGTCAATTGGAAGATTTCACAGCTTCATGTTTTTTTTACCATCATGCTAGTCACCTTTTATCTTCCAGGAAAATTCTACGCTTTCGTTCGTCAAAAGATTTTTATGACAAGCTTCTAGATATTTGGAAGTGAGAAGATTTTAAGCCGGCATATACAACTCTAAGCGACAAGGATTTGCTGATACTTAATTTCGAATAAACACTTTTGGTTTATTTTTCTGGATTCAGATAAGAATGCTTTGAATGGTAATAAGGATTTTCCTTCTACAACTATTCCCATTTGATTAGCATCGTACAATGCTAAACGGAAAAGAATAGTGTTAAGGAACTTTATTCCTTCAGTCTTGTAAGCCTGAAACAGCCTGTCGCCTCTGAGTGTTGACTTCAATGTTCACTTTTATATTCATATTTACATACACTCTATCTCTGATATTGAGCACTTTATCCCGTAGATGTAGCATACCTTAAAACTATTTTTCTTTATATATATATATATATATTTGTGTGTGTGTGTGTGTGTGTGTGTGATTATGTATGTATATATGTATGTATGTATGTATATGTCTGGCAGTTTATGTATCTTTATACATTACCATTTCGTTGTCCCGAGCAACTCTTCCTAAATTTTATTCACAACTAGCAGCATGGCCCGGCGTTGCCCGTGCTTGATTCAAAAATCGTACGACTCATACAGCAATTGCTATCACTTGACTTAAAATATTTTTGCCATTCCTTGCCTTTAACGGAGTGCCCTTTGCCGTGCTAATGTTGCTACATGCCTTACTTCTTGTGTATCTCACACTGCGAATTTTTTCTAAGCTCTATACTAAACATTAAATCTGTTACGAAAAAAGAACTAAACAAAATGAACACAAAAAGATCAGCTTTAAAAAAGGATTCGTAAATGAAAAAATCGAATGAGAAAAGAATGTTAACAACAAATACATTTTCACACCCAACCCAGTTCTGCGGAATCAGAATAAACGTTGAGTTTAAGCAAGCGAATGAGCCAATTGGAGTAAAGTGCCATGCAGATTTAAATTGTTTCCACTTGTGACGAATGCAGCTATCGTTTTTTTTTTCATGCTAGCATGCTAGTTAACATTCGTGTCAGTCAGCTGTTGGCACTCACGCTCACCAATAGAATCTTCCTGTCTATTCGTGGCAGCCAGCTATAGGCTTTCACTCTGGCCAGTACAAAATGGCCGCAAACTACATGAAAACTGCCGTAGAAGCATGAAAAAATCGATTATATCCACTATCGATGGTAGTTGGTAAATGCAAAGTTGGTCTTGGCCTTCACTCTAACTGTACATGTAAATTTTGTTGCAAATTCATCGAAAATTGCGGCCGTGCATTCGACACACACACACACACACACACACACACACACACACACACACACACACACACACACACACACACACACACACATCCTGCCTTTTATAGATAGAGATACTTTAAGTTTATCAAATGAAATTTTAAGCCGGCATATACAACTGTACGTGACAAGGATTTGCTGATACTTAATTTTCGAATAAACACTTTTGGTTTAATTTTCTGGATTCAGATAAGAATGTTTTGAATGGTAATAAGAAATTTCCTTCTACAACTATTCCCACTTGATTAGCATCATACAATGCTAAACGGAAGAGACTAGTGTTAAGGAACTTTATTCCTAGAGTCTTGTAAATATAGAAGTCATATCGACTAAATCATCATTTGAACCTGGTAAAATTAAGTTATGTAAGAGAGCTGCTAGGCTCTACTGCCATATCAGGTTGAAACCCCGGCTCTCATACAAATACCGAAGTTGGGCAAAGTGGCGATCCAGGTTCGTTTTATTCAGTTACGCGAAAATAATTTTGGGAAAGTTATGGATCCACCTCCTCTCCCCTAGCAATGATTTAATCAGTATAACTTGTATTAGTAAAAATCTCCAAAATTCCTTACAATCTAAAAATATTCTCTGGTTTTAAACTACAAAAAGTATCTGTTTATATTTCTGAGATGAGGTATTATGTACACTATTTACATTGTTCGGACTATCGTCCTCATCTTTGTTGCCATATTTATCACAACGTTTCGGCAGTTGTACGCTCCGGCCTTCTTCAGGTGGTTGGGATGTCGAACTGAACCTTTATTTCGCTCACTGGGGTAGACTGTTCTAGTTCCACGCGCCATGTCTAATAGATATCAGTTATCTCCTGTTAATTCCCCTCTCCAAGTTCTGCACCGCCTTAACCAGGTATTGAACTTGCACTCTTTGGGTCCTGTCACTGGATCTAAATAACGCCTTTATCCACTGTGCCATGTGTCCTTGAGGAGGTTGATAAACCGTAAAAATTTAATCAAACCGAAAATGAATTACTGCTGCCGTATCTGGACAGAAGCTGCCCAGTAACTCACTTTCCAGTCATGTGTAAAGATATGTATCTGTGACCTTGTAAGTGATGAATTATTTTCTATCTTTCATCTTTTTTCTACAAACGAAACATCGCAAGCCTCCCTGTTGATCTATAGCTTTTCCTATGGAAAGTGTTCAGACGAATCGTCTGAACACTTTCCACTACTCCAATCCTTCACGATTAAGAACCGATATATCTAACATTGTAGACAACCACTTTCATTCCACTGGTGAGATGTAAGTTTTATTCGAAGCGCTTCTTCCCACAAACCCCTATTTGTGTAACCGACTCCCGAGAGGATGCTTATCCGATATTAACCTGTTCCTGCTTAGAGTTCGTTATCTTTCCGTCCTATCCGCATAAATTGTACCTCTTATTCTGTAGCTCTCTACCTTGAGTGTCTCTTCGGTCTTGTACAAATTGAATATTATTGTATTGTATAAAACAACGCAAAATACATGAAGCTATTACTGCACAAATGCAGTAACCCATACTAAATGAAAAAAAAGTCCCAGACGGGGGTTGGGCTTTTTAAAAAGCTTATAAAATATCCGTATAAAATAATAATAATAATAATAATAATACGTGTAAATATCCTTTTTCTGTATGAAATCGTATTATACGAGAAGCGTTTATTTGCATTTAATTGGAAAATTAAGAAGTTTAATATATGACAGAGTGCGCCCAACAAGGTCTTGTCTACCATGATAACAAATTTCAACAACTGAAGAAAAACAGAAAATGAATATAGATTTTAGACAGTGTATTCACAAATTGTTTTCGAATAAAGAACATTTTATTCGAAAAATCGGAAAAATAAAAATAAACTTACGGACTTTATCTACTATTTGTTATAACGACAAACTACACCCGTCCGCATCCGTAAGACCGCTGATCGGAAAATTGATGGTTTAAGATAGGTGGAATAAAAAATTAATTGCTGTTTTTTGCCGACATCAACAATTTTTCGCATTAAATAATTAGCTAAAAAAAAAATCAAATTTCATAGTATGATAAAGGGCTTAAAAGCTTGACCAAATCATTAGAAACAAAATTGTCCAGACAATTAACAAAATACCATGAGGCCAAAATCTATATTTCTCTGTGACTGACCAGACGATGCGCGTGCAAGAAAGACATGATTCCCTTTGAAATAGACACCACACCCTACCTCAGCTTGACCTCTCACTGAAGGTGACTGATATGTGGATAAAAATTAACTCTTAGGCCTCTTATCAAAAATGCTCGGCCCAGCCGTTTCCATAGTAATGAATGAACATACTTATAAAGTTGCGTAAATTTCAAGATTGGTTATTCTTAAATTTTCGCTTGAGGATGAAACAGGTCTTGATACTTTAATTCAATTTAATTTTAATAATTATATTGAGGGTTTCGGCCCTCGTTATTGAAAAATGAGATCTCTTATGTAACGAAGGAATCATATTTTTTTTTAAATAATTATAATTTAAGCTCTACTTCTGTATGGAGCACTGTTTTTTAAAAATAAAAACAAAAATATTAAAGAACTCCGGATTATTTACAGAACGTGTTCTTTCCTATTTTTCTACATACCAGCACACACACACACAAGCACACACACACACAAAACACAAACACACACACACACACACACACACACATATATATATATATATATATATATATATATATATATATATATATTTTAAATGCTTTAACAATCAGTTTTCAATCAGCACCTGCAGATTGCGTTGTGCATGAAACTTAGAGTATAGCGCAGTTATTCTATATGGAGAAGTATTTTATTAACACCGGACTCACTGTGTGATATCATATATTCATATTAATATATATATATATATATATATATATATATATATATATATATATATATATATATACATATATGCATACTTATATTAAATTACTACTATATATAAAATATATATATATATATATATATATATATAAACTTACACACACATAATACACATGTATATATACTTAAATGTGACCAAAATTGAATCATACCAATACTATTGTTAATATATTGCAAAGTAAAATTTCAATTCATATATATATATATATATATATCGATATATATATATATATATATATATATATATATATATATATATATATATATATATCAGAATGTACACATATAGTTTTAGTGATATATGTGGTTCAGTGTATATGACAAATTACTTATTCAATTCTTTACCCTATGATGAAGTGTCATCTGAATTTTATTATCGAAAATTTTCGAGTAATTACCTTAGGACTACTTTTATCACATATTCTTGTACTTTATTCCGTTTCTGGAGCACACACACGCCTATCTGGTACGTATGCATAATGTATAGAAGTAGACGATTAGATTTCTAAATAAATGATGTGTATTCATTTATATTGATCTCTTTGTCAAAAGGCAGATATGGACACCCACCTTGGGTATATGTAAAGGTCATGTCCTCTTGAAATGGGAGGAGGGAAAGATACAGAAAAGAGACAATTTCAGAATCGGCCGAAGGGGATTATAGAACGTGAAGATCGATCAAAATTTGCAAGGTAAAGAGAAGGAAACGTGCAGTTGACACATCGATTGAGAAGACGTTCTCACCATCACCGGCTTACGATAGAATGATAGAAGACAAATTCACAGATTTGTTTTGCCGCGTTCCATTGTCAAAATGGCCATTCGTCAATCACAATGAAGAGGACAATGCTATATGGAAGGAAATGGCTGACGTAATATAGGCTGAGAAAGGAGATTATAAGTTTGTCATTGGTAGTATTATAGCTAATCTCTGACGCTAAAGCGGAATAAAACTGCTGTAACTTGGAAATGGTTACTGAATGAGGAATAACCAAAAAGAAGGTTGGAAATGAAGTGGCAATCTTTATAACATCAACAAAATAAAATACTCACCAGCGGCGTGAAGTAGGTAAACCACTGCTAGTGATGGACTACTTAGACAGCATATTACCCCCACTTACAATAGTGTCCAACGTATTTATGAGGATTGGAACATACCCATAAGTCTTCATAGGTACGGTATATAACAAAAATAAATGTGAGTATATATATATATATATATATATATATATATATATATATATATATATATGTGTGTGTGTGTGTGTGTGTGTGTGTGTATTTAGGCAGCACATTCTCTTTTGGGCATGTCTGCTTAAATAAATTTAGAGATCATCTGTGATCATCATCAGTGGCGCAATTGGTAAGACAAAAACTATGTTTAGCCTTTGCATTTAAGCGCGAAAAAAAAAACTCTAATGGATAGCTACCCATAGTTTTGATCTTACCAGTTGCCTGCCAGATGATGATCTTAGAAGGAGATGGAAAGTACTTGGGAATTGAAAGCGATTTTCATTGTTACAGTCAATTTCTTTCATCATTTGAAAAAAATATTCTTGAATGTGAAAGGATTATGCTAAAAACAAGCAGACATAATGTTTGTAATTTATTTACTCAGACATATATATATATATATATATATATATACTGTGTGAAGGAAACAAATATTCGTAAACATACATTTTTTTATTTATTTATTATAGTTTCAACTAATGAATAAACATACTTTTCAGCTAATTAACTGTACACTGATACATAGCAACTAAATATGCATAGAAAACAGAAAAAAAATCATTGAATACAAATAAATCCCATTTGTACATTTTAATGGGTGAATAAAGTATTTAAAAATAACGTATAGACATAAAATATATACAAATAATTGTCGGACTTACTCCCTTTCATAATATGACATTTTTTTACGATAAGATACTCTTCGAGCAGATATGAGCATTCGAGAGAAATCATGGGAAATTTGTAGTTTAAAAGCAGTAATTCTTCTAACTGTTGATGCAGGCATATTATTTTCGCCGGCTTCACTTACTTGTGCCGCAGTTTGAGGGACTGTCAGATTCTTGTTTCGAAGACTGGTAATTCTGAGAAACTTATCTTGTAATTTGGAAGTAGATTTTGGCCGACCTGACTGTTGTCTGTAGATATTTTTGCCTTTTCTACATTGCTCACAATAGCGGAGCGAACTACAGTGTATGGAACACTTTTTTGTTTTTTTTTTTGAAGTTTTTGTGCTATATCTCGGAAACTATAGCCTTCTGAACGTAATGTGACGATGATTTTCCTTTTCTTAGGTGATAAATTGCTCTTTTGCCCATATTAAGATTGAATCTGCAAAATCGTAATTATTATTAATATCTTTAATAAATGAACCTGAAACACACGATACCTACATATAACACATAATAACATATATTTAGTGATGTGTGCTCATCTGACAACGCATAATGAGTGTCAATAATGGCTTTGTTGCAAAATAGAGGGCTCTAAACCAATTTAGAGTCAGCCTACTTAAACCCTAGATGCCGAGGAAACGAGGTTCTGCATTAATACAAAAAAATCATATCTAATGTACACAAACGTTGTGCAATGTGTCATTTCATGTAATCGTACCCCAGAAAGATCTATATTTATAAAATTGATCATAAAAGTTGTCTTTGAAAAACAATTATCTAAGTGATCTGAAACATTTGGAGGGTATAGTATATGTCTTAAATAATTTCGCCAGTACTAATTTGTAGAAGATAATTACTTTGAAATCGCCTTTAGTCATACAGCCTTACGTTCTAATTCTTCCAAATATCTAAAAGGTTTTCTTAGCGTTTCAGTCTTTTCTTCTTTCCTTCTTCTACACTTACACGGGTTTTACTTATATGATTCTTTCGCCTTTTTTTTTGTTATTTTTTAAAAAAATTCTTTTCGTCTTCCTTTTTTTCTTTTATAACCTGTTATCCCGTGACTCTGTCTTTGTTTCCACTTTCCTTTCTATCTTTTTTTTTCTTTCCTTTTTTTGTTCTTTCGTTTTCCTTCCTCTCATTCTTGCTTACGCTCACACCACTTTGAATCATCGGTTCCGAAAAGTCACCGAAGTACAGCAACATCGAGCCTGGTCAGTACCTATATGGGTGACCGCTTTGGAATACAAGGTGCTGTAAGTTTGGCCATGTAGGTGGTATGCATTACGGTTACATCACGTAGAAACATCGGTTTCCGCACGGTCACCGAAGTTAAGCAACGTCACGGTCACCTATATGTTAATACAAAGGTGCAACGTCGAGCCAGGGTTCCCGCACGATCACCTATATCGGGGTGACCGCTTTGTAATAACTTGTGCTGTACGCTTGAACGTACGGATGGTTTATTGGATAATGGCTCGGGATTGTTAATCGGAGAGCCGAGTTCTAATTGCTGTTGATTCGACATATTCACTTATACGCAAATACCATTGGGAAAGATTTGAATCCTCCATTTCGCCTCCTTCCTGCTATGGGTTAATTAGTAATACTTGAATCAAGGAACTATTATTATCTCCATCTTTAAAAAATATTTTTACACTCTGAACGTATTTTTTGGCTTTAAATAATCTACATTACAACCATATTCTAAATCTTCCCTTATTCTTTTTTTAATTGTTTACTTATTTCAGCTATTTCATAAGCAAGCAACATTTCTAAATATATCTTATATTCTTCATCGTTTCAACCCGACGACACATGCAACGGTACGATGTAAATAGTAATTCAATTGTTCCATTTCGAATGTTGCAGAAAATGCTTCAGATAAATCTCCATGTTAATCGTTCGTTGTCCCTTCCACACTATATCAATACTTCACAATATTTAGATCAGATGTTTTGTACATAAAATATATATATCCACATATGTATATTTATATTTGTGAGGAACTATTTTAACGCTTCTTATACGAAAGTTGTATTTCATTTAGAATATATTTTGAACAGAAAATAAACTAATTTTCCTTTTAACTCGTTTGAGTTGAGTCAGTTTCCAGACTTGACGACCGAAACGACTTTTGATTCAATTAAAAATAGTTAATCGCATATATTTATTATGTGAAAATATATATCAGGCAATCTCAAAACGCACTCTAAGTCATTTAACTTTACTAAGGGGACTGAAAACGCAGGGAGATCATATGTGACTCAACCTGGTGTTTTTGAATGAATACGGTCGCAGTTCTGTAGTGGGCCGCCTCACCCTTTTTTACTGAATGTCATAAGAAATGTCTTCACCAGGACATCGGTCTTCTTGTAATAATACATAGCATAACGAATGGTCTGTATAGGCTAAGTTTTTTGTTTTCAGTTGGGAAATTTTGCCGACTACATGTCAGTGATTGATAGGGTAACACAAAGGACGAGAACTTCCTTTCTTGCTGATAGTCTGATCATTACCGAAATAAAAATCGACATGAATAGGATTAGTTGATTATTCAATTCACGGACCAATGAAAATATCTAACCATGTCCTGGTATCTGTATTTTCTCTTTTTCGATAAATATATCGTGGTTTTCCATAAATACGATATATTTTCTCCACCCATGACATCTGTCTTACTTTTGTTGCCTTTTTGTCAAAAGGTTCAGTTAGGTTTTAGATTCTATCATCGTTAGGTAAGGAAAATGTATGTAAAATAAATCTACCTATCTACACTATCCTCTAAAAGTTTAAGATAACCTAACATTTAAAAAAAAAAAAACATTTTAGAAAGGAAATAACTTATTAAATATATAATTACATTCATTATGTTACATATTTTTCCTCTGTAAGAAAATAAAAATATGAAAAATGTTTAATATGAGATTCATCAAAATATACGCCCTTCACCTTGTTAACTTCTGAGCCTCCTTTTGACATTCTTTCCACCAATGAAAACAAATATTCACTTGGAATATTCGGCCATTCCTCTTTAATATTGTCCACAAGGATTCTGCACTATATGGTTGTCAATTTTGACTCTGCGGTCCAATTCATCGTAAACAAATACGATGGGGTTGCATTCAGGTAATTGGGATATATATATATATATATATATATATATATATATATATATATATATATATATATAAAAAGAAAGAACAGCAAGATATATAATCCGGTGTTCTTATAGATATATTTATTTTTTTACAAAATAGTGCTCAATGTAAATTTACAGAGCATTAATATTATAAATTAATTAATTAAAGATATTAGTTCAATTTCATCCTCAAGCGAATTTTGGAGACTCAAAATTCGCTTGAGGATGAAATGAACTAATGTCTTTAATTTAATCACAAAATTAAATTCGTGGCTTTTAGCTTCCATTTTTGAAACATGGTTAGAACTGTGTAGCGAAAAAAAACATATATTAAATCAATTAATTTATAATATATATATATATATAATTCGATTTCTATCTATCTATCTATCTATCTATCTATCTATATGTGTGTGTGTGTGTGTGTGTGTGTGTGTGTGTGTGTGTGTGTGTGAAAATATATAGAAAATAGGAAAGAACTCGTTAGGTAAATAATCCAAAGTTCTTCAATATAATTATTTGAATTAAATTGAATTAAAGTAAGCTCTGTTCCATCTTCAAGCGAAATTCGATCTATTTCTATTCCTGTGAATTTCTATCTATCTATCTATCTATCTATCTATCTATCTATCTTTGATTAGGAATTTTTGAGGAGCGTGGAAAACCTGTTAATTGCTGGTGTTCTCCGGTTCATCCTGACCAGAGGTGGTATTACCTTTTAGGGTCCAAACTATGGGCAAATAATTAAGCACCAAACTGGGATAAAAAAATATGAAAGTGTAAAAATAAGTTTTAATACCAAACATCCTTTGTAAAAATTATTACCAACAATAAATTTTTTAAGAAAAAATATTGCCCTAACATCAGTTAGTTATGTGTCATGCTTGATACACACTTAGGCGATCATGTATCTTTCGATAGATAACTGACGAGGCATATTTTTCCTGCAGTAGGTTGCCATTTCCTTCTGCGGTAGACTTGTTGCCATCCCGGTCATTCTTGCTATTTACCCATAGCTGGGAGGAAGAGGATTCATACTTTTCCCAAGGGTATTAGCATGTAAATGAATGCAATGGATTCGGCCGGAATTCGAACTCGGCTCCCCGATTCCTCAATCCGAGCCGCTACCCATTACTCCACCGTGCCCTAATAGATTAAATAGATTTTCTCGCACTCCTTCTATTAAAATATATATACACGTCGTACTGCATTTTTTATTGCTCACTGGGATAAGATTCTGAGCATAGAGATCACGTGGGTTGTTTATAGAAGTCACGCTCTTGTTGTATTGTTTCTTGTTTCATTCGGATATCGCTCCAATCAACGGAATCCAGATAATAATCTTAGTTATGCGACACATTGAGATGATTTTGCGATAGAGTACGGATTAATTTGGAACGGCTTCTTACACAGAACGTTATGACAACTGATCTACGAAGGTCGCCATTGTTGCATATTGCATTTACGACTTCCGCCATTTCATGACGAAATCGTCTAAGACTGAGAGCATCTCTATTGCAATCCCACCTTTTCTTGCTGCTTTACGATGGTTAAATTACATATAACATTTCAAAGTAATTTGTAACATCTTTTCGCGTAATATATACGCGAAAAGATAAGAGAAAAGATAAGGTATATGGGAGATTAAAGAAAGGATAAAAGATTAACCGTGTTCAAGTCAACATAAGCATTTAAATCTTTGAAGAATTTAGTTATAATGGAAGCAAGTAAGCGGAAGTTCCACTGTCGGGAAGTGCGAGAAAAGAAGCTGTTGGAGTAGAAGTGGCGGTTACATTTAACTGCTTCAGCAGTAAAAAGGTGGAACATTCATGCCGATGTAGTAAAACGCTTAAATTCATCTAGACGGGGTGTCAGGGAAAAATCGTCAAAGCCGTTGTTATGAAAATATTTGTAGAAAAGAGAGACGGAAGTCACAGCACTTCTGTAAGAAAGTGACTGAAGCCAGGTCAGAATCAATTACATTGCTGATCCTTCTTTGAAATTTGTCGAAGTCCTTGAGATGAACAGCAGGGGCACAACACCAGATATGGCAACAGTATTCAATGCATTGGTATATTTGTAGATGTGTAAAATGGAGTCAGGCAAGAACAACCTTCTGGCCCCTAGATAGGAAACTAAAAAAAAAATCTACATTACCTCTTCAGACAAAGGAGGAAGGATTGTTATTATGGATATTCTGACACATATGAACAAATAAATGAATAAACATTAATAACTGAAACACATAGATTTAATAAGAGGATTAGGAAAAGAAT
The DNA here is from genome assembly GCA_903632075.3 of Acanthosepion pharaonis. NCBI lineage: Eukaryota > Metazoa > Mollusca > Cephalopoda > Sepiida > Sepiidae > Acanthosepion > Acanthosepion pharaonis. The sequence goes on along the minus strand of CAHIKZ030000245.1, from coordinate 507,879 downwards.
TAAAAACGAAAACAATTCATGGTATAGATTAATAGAATATCATCCGAGTACACCAAAAACTTACGGTTTCCTTGAACCCCACAAAACATGCATCCTAACGCGCCACATTAATTTAGGTGCTTACATCGCTCCCCACAAACTGGTCAGAGATAACCAAAATGATATCCACTCTCATTGGAAGAATCAGCTCATCATATATAAAAAAAATTCCAAGCAATCTAGTAGAAAAACTAACGGAAATAAATGACTGACAAAGTCATAGCCAATCTAGATATATAATCCCTTTATTCCAACGTCCCGGTTGATAAATGTTTAAATCTTTTAAAAAGCATCTAACCAAATAACAAATAAAACTCTCCCTAAAAAACCTAAATGATAAAAATCTGCCCTCTCGTGACTTATCAATGCTAAATCATATCTAACAATTAATAAACAAAAAATGGATTACCAATGGATCGCCACTATTTGGAATGATGGCATGTATTTTTTTTATAGCAATTCTTGAATCTAGTCCTTTCCAAAATATTTTACCAAAACAATCAACGTAATTCGATATATTGATGAGACTGCTAAAATATACGCGTAATACTGACTTACATGATATTGTAGCTATATTAAGTCGAACATATAATATAATTGGCATATAAAATTGTAACAATCAAGACTTTAACTTTTTTACATATCATGTTTTATCGTGTTAACAGTAGATTAAAAATTGTCCTCGTCTTGGTCGCATTATTTATTACACTTCAGCCGTTGTACGCTCCAGCATTCTTAAGGTGTTTGGAATGTTGAACTGAACCCTTTATTTCGCTCACTGGAGTAGACTGTTCTAGTTCGATGTGCCATGTTTTTTAATGGATGTCAATTATCTGTTATCTCCTGTTAATTCCCCTCTCCAAGTTCTCCAATGCCTTAACCGGGTATTGAACTCACGCTCTTTGGGTCCTGTCACTCGATCTAACCAACGCCTTTATCCACTGTACCATGTGTCCTTGAGAAACAGTCTACCCCAGTGAGCGAAATAAAGGGTTCAGTTCGACATCCCAACCACCTGAAGAAGACCTGAGCGTACAACGGCCGAAACGTTGTAATAAATATGTCGACCAAGATGTGGACAATAGTCCGAATAATGTAAATAGTGTACATAATACCTCATTTCAGAAATATAGACAGAAGCTTAAAAATTAGTGTACACCGAAAATTGGATAATAAAATGAATCTATCTGCATTTCTATTCTTATTGTACAAACATAATGAAAACTGATATAATCATCGGATTGTACTTGAAAGCACTCAGAATTTTATTCATATATATATATATATATATATATATATATATATATATATATATATATATATATATATAAATGGACAAAGTCCGACAATTATTTTAAGACATTTTTTATGCTTATACGTTCTTTTTATAGATACTAATATTTCAGTAAATGCCTGACGTGCTTTACCGATTTAGCCACAGATTTAGTTAACCGAAACGCTCCTCTGTGGTTAAATCGGTAAAACACGTCAGGCTATATGACGGTTCCTTATAGGATACTGGTTCGATTCCTGTCGGAGGACGAATATTTTTTATGAAAATTTCTCGGACATTCAGGCCGGTAAATGTCATTAATACTGCTTATTATAAACAGAGCATTTACTTAAATATTAGTATGTATAAAAAGAACGTATAAACATAAAAAATCTTATATATATATATATATATATATATATATATATATATATATATATATATATATATATATATATATGATACTCAACTTATATAAATGTATAAGATATTTGAAAGACTGACCTTTATGGTACCACGGTTTCAACGAGAATGGTTTCATCAGGCAGTAAGTCTAGAGAAATTTTGCATGATGAAACCATTCAGGAAATAAGTCCAGACTTACTGCCTGATGCAACCTTTCTGGTAGAAACAGTGATAGCATAAAGGTCGCCATTTCAAATAGTTTATATCTTAAATTCGCATATATTTCCCTTTTCAGACCATTGTATTGAGCGCTCTCTTAATTTAGCCGTTCTTTTTGGGAAATATGACTTTTCGCCCAAGATTGTATTTGTAAAGTATCTTAAAGTATATATATATATATATATATATATATATATATATATATATATATATATATTATGTGCTTTCCACTAAGTACTGCACATACAAAAGCAATATACACATATATATATATATATGTGTGTGTGTGTGTGTGTGCGTGTGTGGGTGCGTGCGCGTGTGCACGCGCACCTGCGAGTGTGTGTGTCTCTCCCTCCTTTTTTCTCTCTCTAAATATATATATATTCCTACACACACATATATGTCTCCTTCTTTCAATATCTCTCTCTCTCTGTATATATATATATATATACACTTATCAGACATTCAAGTCATTTCCGTCTCCTCTTGCGATCTTATCATCTTACGCTCATCCTCACACACACGTACACGCATACACACCCACCCACACACGCAAACACACATATATATATTTATATATGCGTGTATTCCAGTATGTATGCATGAAGATGTGTACCTGTTCAATGTTATCGATATTCATTGGTTGTGGATATACTCTTCCGGTGTTTCTTCAACTCTTTCCCCTCGATGCTGACCTCAAACTGATCCGAAATTCAATTTTAGTCGTTCAGGCAGAAAACATTTGACTTAATTACCCGACTGATTCTCATATCCAGTCCGGCAAGTGGCATCATTTCCCTACCTCAGTCCATTCCTCTATTTCTCCAATGAAATTCATATCAGATATTCAAGACATTTCCCTCTCCTCTTATCATCTTACTCTCCTCCTACAAGTCCCTCTCTGTCGCTCTCTATCTTTCCAGTTTATCTAACTTTGTGCTTTTGCCAGGTTAAGTGTTAAATGCGACCTTTATGTTAAAAAGAGTTTGCGAAAGATACTGCTGGGTTCCCGAGTGCCTCGTCGAAGAAGCAAAGGGTCAGTTAAAAGCTCAGTCGTACGGAAAATGTGGATTTACGGGGAGAGGATGAAAATAAGGAGATCACAAACGTTTTGGGAAAAGGAAACGCGCCACTGGAGAAAATTCACTGCGAAAGATAATTGTGTTGAAAATAGAAAGTAAAAGAAAGAAAGTAAGGTATTATAATAGTACATCATAGAGAGGTAGATAAACATACAGACAGTACTGCGTTGCGTCTCATCTCTGTATTCTAATGGGCAATTCCTCGGTCGGGACCCCAACGCTGCAGCACAGATTGAAATCACCGGCGGAGAATTTTCCTCGGGTTTCTTTTTCGCTTGCTTTATTGCAGAGGGTACATAATAATAGTCACCGTTACTTGATTGATGCGCGAGGGAGAAATTTGAGAGGACGAGTGTCTGCAGTTCGGATAGTTAATCATCCTCTCCACGAGGTGACGGGTCCCTTTGCGGAAACCACGACACTGAAAGGAATCAGGGAGAAAAAGGCATCAAATCGCTTCACTACGGCTTCAACCGAACTGCTTGTATTCGTGCGGTTTACAGTCTTATATTAAACCTTAAACGTGGACAATGCATTAGTGGCGAAATTTTTGTTGGCTGAAATAGATCTATCCTCCATATTTCGTCGGTTGAAATAGATTTATCCCCCACATGATGTAATTTTGGATTTTTTTGTATAATACTATTTATTGGCTCTGTTATAATAAATACATTGAGCTCTTTTTGTGGATCGTTTTTAATATTTCATATTACTAGCAGCCACTTGGATTATATACGAACGAATTTATTATATTTACTACATACATACATATATATATATATATATATATATATATATATATATATATATATATATATATATATATACATTTTTTGAAAGAATTGTGTTGCCGGCTATACGTTTTTTTGACAAAAAATATTACCAGCTATACAGTTTGAGGAAAAAATATTAACAGAAATAGATTTTTGACAAAACAAAAATATTACCAGAAATAAAAAAAAAAGTTGTCGGCATTATATGACCCATTGAGGTTGATATGCTGTAAAACAAACCAAACCAAAATTGTCCAATCGTTAGATTAACCTTTGAACCGTTGTATCTAATAAATGATTAAAGATATATTACTGGAATTCTACAAGGTTTTTATAACACTATTGGACTCTACTTTGAACAATAAGAATGTATTTAGCTCTAAGTTGAAATGATGATCCAGTTTTCCTCTCTACTCTTATCTGTTCTTTTACACTTATTCTCCCTTCTTGTGATGGTTCTTGAATGAAGTTTGAAGATGGAACCATTTCTGAAGGCCTGAATGATCTTTTTCGACTCACCATTGTTCTGTTCGAAAGACATAGTGTGGCTGACACAAAATGATTTTAATCTGTTCTCTTTCTAGATGAAGAACTCAAAGGATTTTTCAGTGATTCTTATGACAAATGGTGTTCAGATGACTAAATGTCTTATCTGAAGAACTGGAAAAAAGAAACTCAATGCATTGTTTTTTTTTTTTTGTTTTTTTTAGATATTAAACATGTTGCGTCAAACTTGTCGAATTACGACTTCCGCCTTACTGAAAATCTTTCCTATAAACATTGGTATACGCTGATTTGAATGAGTCGAAAGGTATGGCATGAAGTTTGAATAAAATCCATGTAAAACGTTGTCTTGCACCATGTACAGTGTGAACAAGCAAGGCCGGAGTGTCACTAGCAGACGTGGGGTTACAGAGAAAGAGAGCAAGACTAAAGAGAGTTGTTTGAGGAAAGGGTGAAAAGACAGACGGAGATCAGGATCAAGGCATCTGAAGATGTCAATTGACATTACATTTGTATATTTGAAGATTATAGTTATCAGTGAAGCAAGTAAGAGGAAGGGAATTTCACTGTTGGGGAGTGCGAGAGAAGAACCTCTTATAGATATTTAGATATAGAATTTTTTTAAGAATTTGAATCCCAATCAAGCCAGGTGTATCACTAGCTCGTAAGAGTTTAGAGAGAGTGAAATCAAGAGTAAAGAGTTTTGTGTGAGGAAAGGATAAAGAAAAGGATGTGATTCTGGATCAAGGCATCAGAGGGATGCTGATTGATATTAAATATAGATATTTGAAGATTATAGCTGTCAGGAGAGCAAGTAAGAGGAAGGGGGTTCCACTGTCGGGAAGACAAGAAACACTTATAGACATTTAGATACAAACATTTTTTAAGCATTTGATCCCCAGTCAAGGCAGGAGTGCCACTAGTACGTAAGAGGCTACAGAGAATGAGAGCAAGAGTAAAGAGTTTTGTTTGAGGAAAGTATATAGAGAAGAATGGGGAGGTGTATCAAGGCATCAGAAGATGCCTATTAGCATTACCTTTAGATATTTGAAGATTATAGCTATGAGGGAAGCACGTAAGAGGAAGGGAGTTCCACTGTCGGGAAGTGCGAGATAAGAAGCTGTTGGAATAGAAAAGATGGCTACATTTGACCATTTCGACATTGAATCAAGATGCCAACCTAACAGCCCGCCAAAATTCATAAATTTTGCGTACCAGTGTAAGTAGCTCGCCAGAGCAGTTGCCTTGAAAATAATTGTAGAAAAGACAGAGGGAAGTAACGGAACGTCTGTGAAAAAATGACTGTGGATGCGATGCCAGACGTATAACTTTGTGGCGCCTTAGCAAATAAAGTTTTTGATTCACTTGCCTAATGATATCACAGAATCTGACAACGTTTAATCCGGCATGTGGCTGGGCACGCAGGACTTATAAAACCTTATAAAATATTCAAAGAAATAAATCAATTGAATCGTGAACGAATGTGAGCTGTTGTTTCATGAGTCAAATCAAAGCAGCTGCCTCAATAATCGTTCTTAGTGTTATAAAGAAAACTAAATTTAGATGTCCACTCTGGAGTTGACCGGTGAGGATCTCATGCGTGAAATATTTCTTATCGCGTCTTAATACTTGGTAATAATTGTTCTTATATCCGTGTGAGTGACTAACCTCTCTGTCAAGGCCAACAATGCTAGTAACAGCTATTGGCTGATACGATACTGTCGGCAGCTAAATTGTTATGGGAGATTGGCCTGTTCAGTGGCCCAATCATGCGTTTTCTTTTCATTTGTTCAATGTTCACTTTTATATTTATATTTACATATGCTCTATCTCTGACATTGAACCATTTATCCCATAAATATAGCACTCCTTAAACTATACTTTTTCATATACCCTGTTTTAATGAAATAGTATTAATTATATTTAGCGACCTGTCTGTTCGAGAAATTTCGTAAAAATTATGTTTTTTCCGACAGGAATCCAACCTCTATATGTTTAATTAAATCAGATCCTTTTTCAGAACGGGGAGCGAGTTCGAACCTCACTGTATACTGTACAAATGCCTACCTGTTCTACATATATGGTAAACCTAATAAAATCACTTGGTATAATTTAAAGTTAGGTACGTTAAATTGAACTTTATTATGATCTTACGGACAGGGATGTAATACGCTCTGGTTTTCATATTTTTACTTAATTTTGTGTCTATATTTCTAAGATGATGTATTATGTAAACTATTTATATTATTCGGACTATTGTCCTCATCTTTGTCGCCATATTTATTACAACGTGTCAAGTTTAATGGATATCAGTTGTCACTTAGATCCAGTGAAAAGACCTAAAGAGTGTGAGTTCAATACCCGGTTAAGGCAGTAGTGAACTTTCAGAGTGAAATTAACAGGAGATTAATGAATGACATCCATTAAACATGTGAACCCAAAAAAAGTCAGTGAGTGAAATAAAGGATTCAGTTCAACATGTGAAAAACGTTGTTATAAATATGGCGAAAATTACTGATGAATGACATCCATTTTAAAATTCATGGCTTCTTGTGGAACCCAAAAATATATATATATATATATATATAAATATATATATAAAAAAAAAAAAAAAAAGAACAGTTTCAACAAAATTCCAACCAAATTTACAGAGCATTAATATAGTAAAATAAAAAAAAAAAAAAATTTCAAATCGAGGTTAAATAAAAGTATTGTAAAAAAATCTTTAATTTTAAAGATGACGTTGAAAATTTTTTGTTAACAATTTTTTTTTTTTTTTAAATTCAGACGACATCCATTCAACCGACGTCAGGTTTCAAAAAGATGAATGGGCAATAACTGATCCAATGATACAAATGAAAATCTAGACACCTAAAATATTCTGTAACCATGGAAACGTGATTTTAGCTGTGTTTTAAAACCAGTTTTTAAAAAGTTTTTTCGCTTGATTTTATTTAAAAAATAAAATTAGGGTTTTTGCTTCTATTTTTGAAACATTATTTGGATATATATAAATATTTATATATATATATATATATATATATATATATATATATATATATATATATATATATATATATATATTATTAGTATTATATATATATATATATATATATATATATATATATATATATATATATATATATATATATATATATATATATATATATATATATATTTATGATATATTTTGAAAAAAGACAGACCACGTTAAGATTCCATGTAATAAGCTATTTCACCATAACCCTTTAACAGGGTTCTGGATCATCAGACTTTACTTCCAAAAAGCTGAAATGAAAAATGAAAAAAAAAGAAATTCACGAGTTTTTGACGGACCTCATCAAGTATACGTAAAATTAACGAAGTGAGGGAGTGAGGTGGGAGAGATGATATGAGTATGTCATATGTATCATTTCAGTTTCCTATTTTTAACCCCGGTGTGTTGGCTAGATGTTGCTCAAATTTAATGCGTCTCGTCTCTAGATATAGATGGCTAAGGGTTGAATGATAAGAACGACATTAAAGGAAGAAGTTACAACAACCCCAATCAATTACACGACAGGTTTCATTCAAATTCATAGACGCTGTTAATTTGCGTTACTTTAACGTGCATATTTGGGTGGTTAAGGTTTGATAAATATTTAAATATTAAAGCAATCTACGAAGAAATTAATTTGAAATTCGGTGGAGTTTTGGGTATTTTCTATGAAACAGTCGATTCGAAAAATTCATAGACAGAACATTGAAAGAGTAATCCATTTTATATTTAGTAATCTTTTTTATTCCACTAAAACTTTTATCTTCTTGCTTGTTAGGTTGACATCTATTCATTTGATTTTTGTTCATTAAGTAAACTCGTGATTGTTTTTGATTTTGTTCATTAAGTAAACACGTGATTGTTTTTATGTACCCAATTATCAACGGTTATTCCCATTTAAATAATTTTATTATCAACACTGGGGTAGTATATATATATATATATATATATATATATATATATATATATATATATATATATATATATATATATTGTTCCTCAGCGTTTAATGGGACTCTGAATTTCATGCAATATTTAGAAACAAATTGTAAATCTGAGGCTTGTAGAATTTTAATATTTATCATCATCTTCAGACTCACGATTGATTCCATCTTTTAAGCGGAGGTTACCTGAGGGCAGACGAAACAAACTTCTTCCTCATTAACTTTTCAGAGGATTTTCAGAAAGTTTGGCAGCGCACATTTCCTCTCCAAGCTCTTGACCAACAGCGGAAGACAACGGATTTTGTTGTGGGTTACCCCCAGTCTGTGCACTAGGCCCTTGGTTTTTGAATTAAGATTTGTCTTTTTCCGGGACCGGTTGCCACCCATTCTGTTCTCCTATTTACTGATACCTGGTAGAAATGAGATGGATTTATACCTTTGCCAAGGGTATTATATCATGAAAACTGGAATTCGAATGTAATGAACTCGGCTGGGATTCGAACTCGGCTCTTTGATTCCTCAATGTGAGCCGATATCTTTTAATACATTATATTTATCATTTTATTTTTTAAGCGTTTTACCTCAAGCACGGCGGGAAGCCATTAGCACGCAAACGGTTACAGAGAGTTGGAGCGAGAGCAAAGAGGAGTGATAGAGGAAAGGATGAAGAGAAGGGGATGGGATAGATCAAAGCATCTGGAGACGTCGATTGACATTACTTTTGAATAGTTGGAGATAACAGCAAATGGGGAGAGAGTTCCACTGGCGAGAAGTGCGAGACATGAAGCTATTGGAGAAGAAGGAGACGGCTACATTTAATAGTGTGTGTGTGAGTGTGTTTTGACAGTGAAAGGGTGTGAGTGAGTATGTCAGCCTAGTTGAACGCTTAAATTCATGAAGTTTGGGAACCAGCGAAAGCTACTGTTATATGATTTGCAAATAAAAGATAGGGAAGGAAATCAATGGAATATTTCTTGGGAATTAACGGCAAGAAGTCAAACTTACGATGGTCAAGAAGAAAGATGTTTTTAGCTTCTGGAAAAATTGATCATTATAAAAATATAAATAACCCAAATTTACTAAACAAAAGAAGTTACCCGCATTATTTAAATTATTCGGTTTGTTATCCCTATCTACATTGCCATATTCACAATGGTTCTGGCCATTGTACGCTCCGGCCTTCTTCAGGTGATTAGAATATCAAATCGAACCCTTTATTTCATCCACCGGGTTAGGGGATAAAGACGTAGGTTAGATCCAGTGACAAGACCCAAAGTGTTGTCGGTTCAATACCAGGCCACAGCAGTGCTGAACCAAAAACTTGGAGAGTTTAACTCAAAACGAAAATAACTGAGATATCCGGAAGAGGCATGGTCCGTGGAACTAGAGCAGTCTACCCCGGTTGACGAAATAAAGGGTTTGGTTCGAAATTCCAATCAATTGAAGAATCCGGAGCGTACGACGGCCGAAACGTTGTGAATATGACAATGATGAGGAGGATAACAGTCCGAATAATGTAAATAATGCAAGTAATACCTCATCTCAGATATAGACACATACAAGGTTAATGGTTACATGTAGACAAAAAATAAATATTTTAAAAACTATTGAACCAAATTGATTTTAGTATCTGTCTATATTCCAGAGATAAGGTATTATGTACATTAGTTAACTTATTCGGACTATTGTCCTCATCTTTGTCGCCATATTTATTACAAAGTTTCGGTCGTTGTACGCTTCTTCAGGTGGTTGGAATGTCGAACTTAACCCTTTATTTCGCTCACTGGGGTAGACTGTTCTAGTTCCACGTTACATGTTTAATGGATATCAGTTGTCACTTAGATCCATTGACAGGACCCAAAGAGTGTGTGTTCAATACCCGGTTAAGACAGTGGAGAACTTGGAGAGGTGAATTAACAGGAGATAACTGATAAATGACATCCATTAAACATGGCACGTGAAACTAGAACAGTCTACCACAGTGAGCGAAATGAAGGGTTAAGTTCGACATTCCGACCATCTGAAGAAGGCCGGAGCGTACAATGGCCGAAATGTTGTAATAAATATGACGAAAAAGATGACGACAATAGTCCGAATAATGTAAATAATGTACAAATTGATTTCCGTACTTGGCAGGACGATTGAATAAAATACAGATAGAATTCTAAAAATAAATAGCTTATAAATTCTGTAAAGTTAGAAAAGATATCGAAAAAATAACCATTATTCGAAATGTCCGTCGGCTGAATGTCCGTTTGGCCAAATTTCTCTCGGCCAAATATCCGTTGGCTAAATGTCCGTCGGCCGAATGTCTGTTCGGTCAAATGTCTGTAGGCCAAATATCTGTAGGCCCCATGTCCGTCAGCCAAATGTCTCTCGGACAAATGTCTCTCGGCCAAATATCTGTCGGCCAAATTTCTCTCGGTCAAATATCCGTCAGCCAGATGTCCGTCGGCCAAATGTCCTTTCGGACAAATTTCTCTCGGCCAAATATCCGTCGGCTAAATGTCCGTTGACCGAATGGACATTCAGTCAAATGTCTGTAGACCAAATATCTGTAGGCCCCATATCCGTCAGCCAAATGTCTCTCGGCCAAATGTCTGTCGGCCAAATTTCTCTCGGTCAAATATCCATCGGCCAAATGTCCGTCGGCCGTGTGTCCGTTGGGCCAAATTTCTCTCGGCCAAATATCCGTCGGCTAAATGTCCGTCGGCCGAATGTTCGTTCGGTCAAAATTCTCTGGACCAAATATCCGTCGGCCAAATGTCCATAGGCCTAATATCCGTCAGCCAAATGTCCGGACATGTTCTTTAAGATTGACGAATCTCGGATATTCAAACAGATTTAAAGTGGTACATACATTTCCTCCCCACCTTTCACCATACGCATGTGTAATCGAAAAATAATTTTATATGTTTTAGCATCAAGAATGGTTTTAAATTTTTTAGCGTCATGACAGTAATTTGTATAAAATAAATATATAATCCCTTGAATAATTTTAAGGCATTTTCAAATACGCACACATTTATGAAGAGGTTGTGTCAAGGTTGACAATGGATGTAATTGTGTAGGCGGGGTTTGTTCAAGTGCAGACAAATACGTTTCCCTTACCGCTATTTCATTATGCTATGAGAACGACAAGGTATAATTTGTCGATAAAAATTGAAGCGCGCTGATAAGTAGATGTATATCTTTCCCCGAGAGATTTATTGCTTAATGATTAGAAGCAGAATCAGGCGATATTTTATATGTATGTACATGGATGCATGCATGAAAAATGTACATGAGCACACACGTGCGAGAGTACACGCAAAACACACACACACACACACACACACACACACACACACACACACACATATATATATATGTGTGTGTATATTATTGATTTATTATTTATATAATACGACTATAATTGCATATATGAAGGATATATTTCCACATATGGAATACCTCATAGATATTTATATTTTAAAGGATCTGCTTGACATTTTTAATAATAATAATAATAATAATAATATATATATATATATATATATATATATAGTATATATACACATAATACGATTATATATATATATATTTATATATATATATGTGTGTGTGTGTGTGTGTATGTGAGTAGTATATATACACTTAATATTATTATTATATATGTGTTGGGCCGTGTAATCATATGAATATATCCGAGATTAACTCTTTTTTAATAATTACATCAAATTTTAAAAATTTATACATATAGATATGAAGGCATATATATATATATATATATATATATATATATATATATATTTGTTTGAAATAAATATATATATATATATATATATATATATATATTTGTTTGAACAATAAAAAATATTTAAAAAAATCTTCAGACTCACTGGGTTGTATATTAATATTCCTTCATTTTTATTATTATTTCAGTTAGATTCCTCGATTAGTTTAGGCAAACATGGCCATCATCTGGAGAAAGAAAAATTCTGCCTGCTAGTAGTAGTGAATTGCAGAAATGAATGTCTTAATACAGAAAATTAATATTTGTCTGTAGTTTTCATTTGTTTTTTTTAATTTTTTAACATGAATTTTAGTCAGTCGTTGTGTTGGTCAAACAGTTTCTTTTAAGATGTTATTTAAGATAAGAGCTGGATGGATTCATGTTGCTCTGAATTCCCTAGTTAATTTTGTCAGTTTTATTGGCTCCTGGAAAGAGGGTGTGTCTCTGTTAAGTGTGTGTGTTATCATTTGGCGCATTAGGGATTGAGTGAGTATGAAATGTGTAAGTGAGTATATTCGTGTGGGTGTGTGCATAAGTATGAGGCCTCAGCACCTCCGTAAGCATGTCTATCTTGTATGGGTGTGAAATCTGGCTAGGTCCTGATTTGTGGGCTTATATATTAATGCTATCTATATTGTTTAATTTGTGATGAAGTTCGTCTGGATAGTGCGTTTTTAAACGTCGGATCGACTTATTTTCCTTGAACTCTAAAATCTTTCTAATGTTATCTACGCTAGACTTTTCTATTCTCTCAATTATAGTGAATTTGGCATGGGTTTTAAAATCGTGTTTGTCTAGGCGCAAATGTTGTTCTAGAGGTAATAATCTTTCATGGGGAGTCGACTTAATTTGATTGCGATAATTATTATTTTTGTAGTGAAAGAGCCATTCAGATTTTCCTAAATTTCTGGCATAGTGTGCATTGTAGGTAAATTATGTTATGATTTCTACAATTACAATCGTGGTAGATTTTCAAAGTAGATTTAGTGACTGAGCTAGTGAATGAATTAGTTTGTCTAAGGTGGTTGCAGCATAAGCTTCTTTTGCTGTTACATGGTTGGGAAAATATTGTTGTTTTTGTTTTTGGTTTATTACGGATTACCTTGTCACCTGAAATGTGGTTACTACCTATGATTACTTTTAGGTTCTTAGGTCTACGATATGCTAGAAGGTTGGGTTCCTCAAACAATTATTTTAGTTTTGGTTTGAGATGTAGTATTTACCAGCGACTTTTGATGATTTGGAATAGTGGAGCAGAGTGTGGTTGAAAGTGGTTACTAGAGGGATGCGGCTGTTGGGTTTATTTTTATGTGTATATATATGGCACAAAGGTCAACATCGAGTGGCAACAGTCTGTTTCATACCTGAACGCAATAATAAAGTATGAAACAGGTTATCGCCACTCTTATATAAATATATATATATATATATATATATATATATATATATATATATATATATATATATATATATATATATTCATTTAAACATGTCTGATTAAATCATTTACATATGTTGCGTTTATGAAGAAGGCTTACTGTACACATGAATGATTCATCCTCCATTGCTCAACATCTACAAAATAACATTCACAATTCAGAAGAATATACAATACCTGTATACGTAACCAAGACAGTAATAAGCAGAAACTAAACATTCTTGTATTTATCTTCATTAAAAATTAAAACCTACACTTAACTAAAATAATTGTGAATATATTACAAATGTTCTGAAATGTTTATAGTATATAGTTTTAAAGGAAATATGTTACAAGTAAATTATAACCTTCTATTAATATTTCAATTATTAACTATGAACCTAAAAAGACAGGCAAGCCTACCTAGGTTTCACCTACGCGGATCGTCAGGGTATGGAGTTTTTTTTTCTTTGGATTCTGAGCTTGGATTATAGTCGATTGTTTTGGCTTGAATTACATGTTCTTAGTTCTTTCTTTTTTATTCCTTATTTTTCCTTGGGTATTGGTTTGTTCATTTACAAGTCAAAACACCTAAAGTTTTCCGGACAGTATACATGCTTATATTGATAAGATTATATATATATATATATATATATATATATATATATATATATATAATTACCTAAAAGGTAAATATTTAATAACCTTTCGTCCATCCCTTTGTTAGTGATCAATAAACAAACCTGATGTTGTACAAGATATTATATATATATATATATATATATATATATATATATATATATATACATGTATATATATGTGTGTGTGTGTGTGTGTGTGTGTGTGAGTGTGTGTGAGTCTGCGTCTGTGCGTGTTGTGATTGTTTAAATATGTAAGAAAATGAAAACAAACAGCTTCCATATTCAAATATGTTTTTTCTTTAAGTAGTGGGTGTTGCTGTTCGTTCATATTCGAATGTTTTGTGGCGTTTTATTGGAGAAACGTGCTTCATTTTTATATTTATTTCCTATTTCGTTTTTCTGTTCTGCCTCTTGGGTTTTTTCTTTCTTTTTTTTTTTATAACCTAATAAGTATGGCTGGACGAAACAACATAGACTGGCGAATAAAATGATGTGGAAGAATGATCAAATGAAATTGGCCTTTGACAACAGAAAAATAACATTTTTTTTTCTGTTAGGCTAAATAAAATGTCAGACTATATATATATATATATATATATATATAGATAGATAGATACCAACTAACATTAAAATTTAGATGTATATTTGAAAAAACAAATATATTCGCCATCACCTTTATGCCCAAACCAGCATACCTACATACATGCGTCTACACACACACACACACATATATATATATATGTTTATATATTATATATATATATGCACGTGTGGGTCATAAATATATATATATATATATATATGTATGTATATATATATTATATATATATATATATATGTACATCTGTGGGTAATAAATATATATATATGTATATATATATATATATGTATGTATATGTGTGTGTATATGTATATATATATATATATATATATATATGTACATGTGTATATATATCTCTATATATATATATGTATATATGTATATATATATATATATATATATGTATGTGTGGTCATATATATATATATATATATATATATATATATATATATATATATATTTATATATATATATATATATATATACATGTGTGGGTCATATATATATATGTGTGTATATATATTTTATTATATATATATATATATGTACATGTGTGGGTCATATATATATATATATATATGTGTATATATATATTTATTATATATATATATATGTACATGTGTGGGTCATATATATATATATATATATATATATATATATATATATATATATATATATATATATATATATATACACACACACACACACATATATATATATATATATATATATATATATATGACATTTGTTATATTTAGGGAGAAACTGTTAGTATGATATTCGTTATTTTTCTATGCCCATCCTTTTTCTTTCGGGCTTATACCCACATCACGTTGAAACACCGGTTTCCTTACGATCATCGTAGTTATGCAACGTCGAGCCTAATCCATATTGAGAGTGGTGACCCCTTTGGGGATACCAGAATCTGTAGTCTTTGATGTCGGTTGTGCTACAAGTTGATGTCACGGAATTGTTAATCTGCGAACCGAGTTCAATTTCCGTTTGAATTGGCTATATTTTATTACGCAAAAATGCCCCTGGGAAAGATATGAATCTACATCTTCTCCCCCCCAGGTACGTGGTTATTTAGTAAAACTAGTATTACTAAAACCATTTTTATCTACAAAAATAAAATAAATAAAATTGAGTATAAAATATTTAGATTTCGTCATTAAATAGCACATACTGTTTGACATGCCGCTAAACAAAATCAACCAACCAAGTCTTTTTTCTTTCTTAGTTTCATTCTTTTTTCTTTGTTTCTTTATTTTTTGTTTGTTTGTTTTTTTCTTTCTATTGTCTTTTTATTTCCATTTCTTTCTTTCTTTCTTTCTTTCTTTCCATTGCTTTCTTTCTTTCTTTCTTGATACATGAGTACTGGCAAGCAAAATGGAATCGGCGAGACGAATAAATCTTGGTCTACTGCTTTCACTTTAGCATAAATACTTTTGGTAAATGCGAGTGTCTCAGGCTTCTCCGACTTTAGCTGTTGCTTAAATAAGAGTGTAAACTCAGATTTCTAATCTTGAGTGGCAGTCAGTATAAGAGTAACTCTGATTTCGAAACCGTTGAGAAAGCAAAAATTCAACCGATATCTTCCCCAAGAATGCCTAGGAATATAGAAATTATAAAGAAAAGGAACCATTAGAGGAATCTATATCAGGAAGAAATATGGCATTTAAACATTGTCAAGGTGTGACAATATTTAACGTGGTGTACGGACGAAAAGGGTTAAGAAAATGATTTTATTTTTATTTTTTTTGTCAAAAAGGGATTCATTTTTCCAGGATATTGAGAACAGATGAGATTGTTACTATTCAGCGAAACACAGCTGGCAGGTTTAGGGGGTCAAAGGTTAAGGTCGTCTGTTGAAAGGTGTCAATATCCACGTACTGGGAAAATTATCAGCCAAAATTTCCATGAGAAAAAATTATAATTGTGAAAACAGAATTCGTTGTAGAAATGATTAACAGAAGTTTGGATAATTACACAGAAGCGTGGAAGCCAATCGTAACATTACGTTAAAACAGATGCCAGTATTATTGGAACCTGTACAGAGGATAAATATGGAGCAATTGTAAAGGCATAAGATGACGTCAGGAAGGCTGACTTCATTTAATGGCTCCTCCCGAAAGAGGAGGAGATCCTCCAAAATTGGAAAGGAGGAACAGAAAACGAAAGATGGCCCGCACCACACCAGTTGGAAGGGACACCCATAAATACAAGTGTCCACGGGAGCCAAAGTTATTTGCGGTCCGCAGTTGCAGTAGGTGTGGAGTTGCGACGAGGAGTTAAGAGATTTCTACCATAACGCTGTTTTGCCAACCTAATGATTATAATAATAATTATCTGCTAAAGAAGAAAGACTCCGACGATAAATCTTGTGCCGTTGTGGAATGTACAAACACCAGTATTTAAGTTAAATCCAGTTGTCGCTGAAGAAAAACTCCGACGATAAACCTTGTGCCGTTCTCGAAAGTACAATCAACAGTACTTTAAGATAAATCCAGTTGTCACGTCTAGCCACCCTTAAAGGTGTTACCCGAAATTTTCGTTCCTTCGCGAAATATTAGAACGGGTTTTGAAAAGAAGAGAAAGAAAAGAACTATATATATATATATATATATATTGATATAAACATTCATTTTACTTTTAATTTTGTGTACACGTAATCAACTACTTGGTTTAGCTTTGTTGAGATACCCCAGTGATAATTCGCTTTGACCCTTTTAAGATCAAAAATCACAACGAGAGAGGTCATAGTTGAAGAGGTCAACTTAAAGACCAGCTGCTGTGTCAAACGTCATCAACGACCGACGAGTGTGCACTGACGGCTTGTTCTCCGATACCACGATCGATCCTGACCAAAGACAACAGGCGGTGCCCCGGTTACGCCACCATAAAGTTACATTTTTGATAGCTCAATTGATACAGTAAATCATACTGAGTATAATAATAATAATAATAATAATAATAATAATAATAATAATAATAAAACGTATGTCACCTTCCGTGATAAGGCACTTAATTCAATTCTTCAAATAAGATCGCCTACTTTTGAAATTTTGCAATGAAATTTTCAAAAGAGAACTCATCTATAACTAGTTCGGATTTATTAATCCACCTTTTT
The DNA here is from genome assembly GCA_903632075.3 of Acanthosepion pharaonis. Lineage (NCBI taxonomy): Eukaryota > Metazoa > Mollusca > Cephalopoda > Sepiida > Sepiidae > Acanthosepion > Acanthosepion pharaonis. The sequence goes on along the minus strand of CAHIKZ030000245.1, from coordinate 490,039 downwards.
AAAAACCCCTTATAGAATTCCATCCTCTTGAAAGATTCAATGACAATGATGGACAGTATTGTTCAATGAAATATATGACCCGGCAAACCTATTTCGATAGCAACCATTTATATTTTGCTAACAAAGAATCTCGTATTATTGATCAAATAACTTCACTATCAGAAAAATCAATAAGCGACAAAGGCAATCTTCCAAGATAGCTAATCTCTGTTTTATCCATATCTAGCTCCTTTATCTATTCTTGGGTTGCACCCCAATACAACTTTTTGAACCTGGCCTTAGGGGCATTAATGTTGTATACAAGCTTAAAAGCCCTTTTAAACTTAGAAACTATATAATTTATAACGTTTTAGACATTCGAATATTTTCTTGTTAATTTTAACGCCTCTAAAACGAATCGAATCTATTAATAATAAGAATATGGTTTGCCTTTTATCGGCAAAGCGGGTTCTAACCTGCAGGAAAGCAATACACAGGACTTCCTTAACGTCACGTTCATCACTGATATTAGTGAAATAATTATCTGTCTATATTTCTGAGATGAGGTATTATGTACACTGTTTACATTATTTGGACAATCATCTTCATCTCTGTTGCCATATTTATCACAACGTTTCGGCCGTTGTACGCTCTGGCCTTCTTCAGCTGGTTGGAATGTCGAACTGAACCTTTTATTTCGCCCACTGGGGTAAACTGTTCTAGTTCCACGTGCCATGTCTAATGGATGTCAGTTATCAGTTAGCTCCTATTAATTCCCCTCTCGAAGTTCTCCACGGTATTGAACTCACACTCTTTGTGTCCTGTCACTGGATCTAATTGACGCCTGTCTAGTATTACATTTAATTTCATAAAGTTTAGATACGGGAGAGGAAAGTGATATTTATTTGTATTTTTATACAAAATGAGAGACAAGACCAAAAAGGGTGATGAGGAAAAAGACAGTCTTTTGTCTTAACGTTAAACTTAGCTAGCTACAAACACTGTTCCAAACATACAACGATATGCCTTACACCACAACAACGTAATCTTACTTATCTTTCTTACTACATCCACCATAATACCACAATGTCTCTATGAAAATCATAAATAATCCCCATATGTACAATTTTTGTCCATGTGGAGAGGGGAAGAAAATAACGATTTAAACCCTAATGAATATTATTTACATTGCTCAGACTATCATCCTCATCTTTGTCGCAATATTTATCACAAAGTTTCGGCCGTTGACGCTACCGCCTTCTTCATATGGTTGGAATGTCGAACTGAATCCTTTATTTAGGTAGACTGTCCTAATTCCACGTGCCATGTCTAATGAATGTCAGTAATCAGTTATCTCCTGTTAATTCCCCTCTCCAAGTTCCAACAACCTGAAGAAGGCCAGAGCGTACAACAGCCGAAACGTTGTGATAAATATGGCAAAAAAGATGAGGATGATAGCCCGAGCAATGTAAATAGTGTACATAATACCTCATCTCAGAAATATAGACAGATACCCGATGAATTCTTTTTTAAAAAAAGAACAAAACTGTAGACAAGAAAGTTTATCAGAACATTTACCATAAAAACATTTATAGAGAGGGAAGCTACGGTGGGTAAGTGACTAAAACCGAGATGCCATATCGGAACCAATAAAAGTGCAGGTTCTTCTTTGTATTCATCAAGAATCTCTAAAAATAGATCAGATGTGACAGCAATAATCATTAGACCCAAGGCTCTGTATGTTCTCGATAAGGATGTCATATGATGTTACCAGTCCGTCTGCGAATCAGCAACAAAAATTGTCAGTGTACAGTAAATTGCTTATGAGTGATGACAAATTTGTTTTAGCGGCAAGTCGTCTTATTTTCAAAATCTGACATGTTGTTTTTATTTTATGTTCTGATTTTACGTAGAGCCCCGTGTGAGTATCCTTTAAAAGCCATCAAGAATCCATAGAAAAGTACAACGCGAACAGAATCGGCACTGTTATATCCACTTGCTTAACACCATTTTCAAACAAAATAGAGCCAGAGAGCTTACCACTTATGTTGAAGCATGATTCCATTCTCTCTTGGAAACCTTTAAGAACAGAGAAAAACGTAACAGGACATCCAGGTTTGTTGAGAGTTTTCCATAAAGCATTTTTATTCACAGCATCAAAACCGTATATTTGATAAATAAAGACTTGATAATACCTCCCCACATACACGCCTTCCTACATATATATTTATGAAGGATAGATATTATCAGCTGAAAATCACACGATATATTGCACATACAAATGTAAGTATATTCTGAATATTTTAAATTTACTTGTAAAATAATTATCTGATAATACATATAAATACACACACATATTAAGGCACGTCTCATTAAATAATTCATATAAGTTTGTCTATTTAGTTTTAATATGATCCTCTTGTAATTACGGACAAATTTCTTAGTATCCTTATTAAGGAAAAAAAAAGAAAATGACAATATTCATTTTATTTCGTGTACTTTCGACATTAGCTCAATGTCGTCATCAGGGTCTTATTTTTCTAAGAAAAATAATTGTCGTGTTCATCTGAAAACGAAAATGATCCGAGTGAAGTGAAAAACTCTAAGGTTATGTACTCTACAAGTTTTTAAATTTTATCATGTAGACACACGTCAAAACGTCAAGGGAGGTAACTACATTATCGAAATGTCTAAATATTTAAAAAAAAAGAAACATATTTAAAACTATTAGTTAATATCTACTGTAAACATTTTAATGGATTTGTGCAGTATTCATAATTAATTTTATTAAGGTTTGGTTTAAATTTTATATTCAAGAATTTGTAGTTTATGTTTTATTATTACATGAAAATATATATGATTTTCAACAAGAATTTTCCTAAATTGCGAAAAATGGGCAGGTTTACTATTCGAAATGTTGAGTGATGTTGGATGCGTCATTCAAACGAAAACTCAATCTTCGAGACAACGTAGTAGTGGTATGGCCAAATATATATTATTTTTTCTGTTAGAAATACACTCTCCCAAGAGTCATTTAAATTTATTTACAATGTTGGTTTTCGGCAATATGATAGTTGGTCGGAAGGAGTCATGACGTATGATTCAACTGGATATATTGAATTTGGTATGGTATATAATTAATATCATATTATATATATATATATATATATATATATATATATATATATATATATATATATATATATATAATTGTATATAGTCAAATATATTGCATATCGTCAAAGATATTATATATCGTCGAATATCTATATATCTATATATATATATATATATATATATATATTCTAACGAGTATTTATTTTTGTATTAACGAAAGTTTTATATTAGCGAAACTTTCACAGATGGTGACCTGAATCTGGAATTCGGCCTGCTTTCATCTAATATCCATTACCTTTGATGAAGTATGCATAATGTAGGCGATTCCTTAACAGTTTTTATTTCAAATTTAGCTTGGATCAATTCAGGATAGGATAATTACCAGCATTGCTCCCATATATATATATATGTATATATATATATATATATATATATGAAAGTTTCATTAAAGAAGACGACGGGCAAGGTACTGTGGTTAAGATTTGTTTCATTTAGTTTTTGATGTGTTTGTATATTTTTTTCTCTTTTGGACATAAATTATATAAAAATGTCTAAATGTTTTTTTTGTTTTTTTTTTATGTCCGAGCGCTTTCGTCTACACTTTTACCCATTATGATGGTTTAATTTTATTTTTACTTTAACGGTATGTATGGAAGTTTTATCTATGCATCTAACGTTATAGTAATGATTTATTTCAATGTATAATGTTCATTATGTTATATTGCAAAATGCCATTTTCTCATTTCATTTTAGTATAATAATACATTTTTTACATTATTCGGACTATTGTCCTCACTTTGTTGCCATATTTATTACAACGTTTCGGCCGTTGTACGCTGCGGCCTTGTGCCAGTAGCACTCCCCCTTGTTTGGGGAGAAATGCTTAAAAAAAAAAAGAAGGATGCCGCTAGATCAATATGACATGACTGCGACGATGAATAATTTGTTAAGAAAAATACAAAAGGTGAGGTAAGTGGATGTATATATTTCCCGAGAGTGTTAATGGTTAATGATTCCAAGTAAAATCACGTGCTGCTTCCGTAGTCGCTTGTAAACACACACACACACACACACACACACACACACACACACTTTTTTAATAATTTTTTACCCAGATTACTGAATGCTGTTGTTGAATGAACAAAAGAAAATCGACTAAGTGCAGTTTATGAGCATATGAAGCATGTATAAGAGTTGAAACGAGAATTAATGAGCTTACGATTGTAGCGATCCAGGAAGCATATATATATATATATATATATATATATATATATATATATATATATATATATATATATGACAATAGGAAAACTGTAGTTATTGCTGACGCGTTTCGTCCAATGCGGACTTTATCAAAGCAAAAAACGAAATGAATTTAATTAAAGAACGTAACTAATAATAACAAAAAACAGAATGTTCTTAGCAACTGGAGGAATATAGAGAACGTTATTTTCATATTGTTAACTGAAAATAACGTCAATTATTGTCACATGTGGAAAATATTGTCATTATTATTGACGCTATTTTTTGTTATTATTAGTTACGTTCTAATTTATAAATATTGTCTTTTCTACAGGTTAACTCTGAGAAATTTTCATATATATATATATATATATATGTGCGTGTGTGTGTTAAAAAGAGAGAGAGAGAGAAGTGATACGTAAGTTTTAAAACGCAAGTCTTTCTTAAACCTTTTATTTTTGTTTTAATTTCAAGCTAATAGTTTAAATATAATATTTCCAGAAAGCAAAATACTTTGATGTGTTTAAAAAATAATTTAAATTGACTGATTTTAGCGTCATTTTTAGCCATCTATCAGCACAATGTAATTCTCTTTATTAAACATCTTTCAAAAATAAAACTTTATTTGAGGAATATTAGCTGATTTAAAGTTTAATTAATCAGATCGGTCTGTAAATAAATGAAAAATGTTGCATATATTCTATTTATTTAAAAAAAAAGAAAGTTTTTTCTTCTTTCTCGATACTGAAAACATAAACATCAACATCATCATCATCATCATCGTCATCATCGTCATCAGCAGCATCGTCATCATCAGCCCGATGATGGGGTCGGCTTCTAGGGTGAACCTAACGTCTGCCTATTTCTCTGTATATTTCTTGGTTGCGTGCCAATACCCGAGATTATATTCTACTCGTCTTTTTAACTTTGTTAGCCTATTTTTTCCTTTTGTCTGTTTCTTCATTCGCCTAATTTGGTATTTTTAGCATACTATTCGACAGAATGTTATGACGTATTTATACAATTTCAACTTTATCTTCGTGAAACTGGTTATGAGTTATTCCAATGGACATTTTCTTGTTTGATAATGTTTCGCACTGAGTCATTTGGGATGTGTTCTGCATAGTTGTTGCCTAGGATGGTTCTGTCGTAATTCTGCTGTTAATGTCCATGATTCGCTTTCGTACAAATTGAAGGCCAATTCACGCAACAGTTTGATTTTGGATCTCAGGAAATTCTTCTTTATAGTTGGTTGTTATTTCGATGACAACTACCTTTACTTTTGTTGCTTTTGAAATTAGTTCTATTCCTGAAGCTATCTTCGCTGATAATGGATCCAAGATATTTTAATTGTCTTATTCTTTAAGTCCTTTACGACTGACTTTTATCTTCGGCGTGAATCGGCTTTTTTCGGTATTATGATCCAAGGCTGAAGAATGTTTCATCCTGATTTTGCATCAGACAGACGAGTTCTTGTTCAAACTGACCACTAGCAATTAAAATGGATTGATTTTAAAAAAAAAACAAAATGAAAAAGAAATTTAGCTACATACAGAACAACCTTCAACATTGACAATGAAAATGAATCAATTAGAGAAAATCAAACTTTAAAATTGTGATTCAGGGGCAATGACGTATTACTAATTGTCTTAAACTAGATAATGTTTTGTAAGATATCACTGCAAGACTAAGTGTCGAGCAATATATGTGTATGAAACATTTGACGTGGAGAAATACGTTGAACCGTGTCAATCCCACTGTTTAAGCAATAATAACGTCTACAAAAACAGAAGAACCATCCAAAATCAATAGATGCTATATATATATATATTAATGCATGTTTCATTAAATAATATAGAAAAGTTTTGTCTATTTATTTTAAGTAAGTTCCTTTCATATTGTCTGATAAGCTTAATAACATTATCATTGAAAGACGAAAGGAAAGCACCATATTGATACATGTTTAAATCCAATCTAAACTTCCGGCTTAAATAAGCCATTATCAAAGATGACAATTACATTTCAATATATCGAACAATACACGGACGAAACAATAATGATAGTCTGTTTTTGTTGCATGAAAAAATTCAAAGCAACGACAAACTAGTGTATACGAGACGCGGAAACGAAAAACGCGTCGCAGCTCGTGACGTCACACATGACCACGCGAGAGTGTAAACGATAATGTTATTAAGCTTGTCAGACAATATGAAAGGAACTTAGTTAAAATAAATAAACACAACTTGTCTATATTATTTAATGAAGCATGCATCAATGAAAAATTGCTGCCTAAATATACACAATATATATATATATATATATATATATATATATATATATATATATATATATGGTGCGATATGTAAATTGTTATTATTTTATATTTTAGATTTCGCACATCTCGTTGCTTGTTTGTTTTTTTTTATTTTGTTCACTGCGAGGTGTATTAAGGTAGTTGGCCACCGTCTATGAAAACAAAAACAACATGATGCAGTTGACTCCTCCGCCAGAAATTTGGAAACCGTATGCTGTACTGCTTGGCATTCGCACCAGAAGCTACAATTCGAACATTTAAGGGTGTTTGGGTGTCAATCTCAATACAGCTCATAGGATTCGGAAAGAATTGAAAGAGTCTAATGGTGATTACGAAGGTCCGGCAACTCGGAAAACTCACTGTGAACGGTCTGATCAGAAAAGAAACCACGACTTTCTTGGTGGGGGCCTCACACTCTACACGGAGGCCTACATGAAATACCTTGAGGAGGTAGTGCTGCCCTTGCTCAAAAGAGTGATTTCTGGAAGAACCTTTGTCTGGTAATACGACTCTGAACCATACAACACAAGCAGAAAAACACAGGCATGACACTTAACTCCTTAGACTGCAAGTCCCTAGATTATTAAGTGCGTGGAGAATTTCAGAGAGAGACCAACATTAAAGATAAATTGAAGGATTATAGCAGCATTCAACAACTTAAACAAGGAGACCGTCCAGAAAAGTTGCAGGTGATTCCGAAGTCACCTGGATGCCGTTGTTGACTTCAATGTCAATTTTATTGAATAAATTTAGTCTTTACTATATCTAGATATTTTTGTTTAATTTGGTAAATATATCTGTTAAAATGAGATGCCATGCTATTTCAACTTTTGCGTAATTAGACGACAATTTATCCATCGCAATATATATATATATTTGTTTTTAAATTATATATATATATATATATATATATATATATATATATATATATATATATATATATATATATGGGATGGCGAAGTCGAAAAGGTTTACTTGTGACTCGTTTTTGACCTTCAGGAATTCATCGGACTTCAAATTTGTCATAAAATTTCTCCAGTACTATTTTTGATATATAAATATATATATCGTTATATATATATATATATATATATATATATATATATATATATATATATATATATATATATATATATATATATATATATATATATATGCCATTCTAGTTATCTTGTATATATGTATACATTCATACATGCATACATATAATAAGATCAGACTGAACCCATGAATTGAAACAGATACTTAAGAGGTTAATATGAAAAGAGTTGAAGACAAAACTCATATATATGCAAGCACACAACACACACACACACACACACACACACACACACACACACACACACACACACATATATATATATATATATATATATATATATATATATTTATATTGGTTTTTGCCATATCTTATTTTGGTTCTTTCGATTAAAATTTTGCTAACAGGCAAAGGAAAAGTTAAATCTTATTCTTTATTTAATTTTTAATGTGTTTTTGAAAATTTACATATTTCAAAATAAAATTACACACAGCTAATCACAAGGAGTACGCACGCATATATTTTCATATATGCGTATGTATATGCATCTATAAATTAATGGTCAGTCTCTTAAATATGATTGAGGATATAGTTAAATATACAAATGAAAAGTAGCAAAGTAAACTGTTATATATTGCATAAAGTTGCTAATATAAATATATAAATCTATAAGCGAATTATATGTATGTTCCTTCATTTTTCTTCTAGAAAATGTTTCATAATATATATCTACATTTAAGGCAATATAACATATATACTTAATATGCAAGCAAATGATATATCTGTGTGTGCGTATGTATAAAAGCTTACATGTTATTCATTCTATCATCGAAGAGATGAAAATATTGCAACAAGACTGACAATAAAGAAGTAATATAAATTGAATCAAAAATAAAACAAATTGCATGTTTTAGCGTTAGATATGTCTTCCAGCTTATCTCTGAGAATCTAATGCCATTTTCTGAAATTAAGCAAAATCCAAATAGATCAAAAACCAAGAATCAGTTCAGCTTCTATAAGGTTCTTGCCAAAACCCCAGCAGAGATTTGACGTATGCTTTTTTGCGGGAAACATTATAAGTTATCATAATCTTGCCCAACGCATATTATCGAATAATAAGGGAGATATAAATAATAAGAATAAATGAAGATCGAGATAATTGACAAGGTAAACGTGGTTAGAAAAGAATTGTGACGATGAAGCAACTTCAACAGTCCGGATTCTTTTAAGATTATATATAGTTTCAGACTATTGTCTTTGTCTTTATTGCTATTAACATAATGTGTTATTCGATGCAATCCTTAGCCTTTCTTTACTGAAGAATATCCCAAGGTTTTCTCCTTTCATAATGACATTTCATTTCAGATTATTGTCTTCATCGTTTTCGTTAACAGAACATTTTCTTCCAAATATATTACGCCTTGATATACTGTCTAAAGCTTTGCCATGAATAATTGATTAAATATCTTCTTCAACCTTGCTTAGATGTGTGCAAAAAACCGACCCGTCGGCTTTCCTATATTGTCTTAAATTTTATATAATTAAAGCTCTGACTAAAATATTACTCCGTGGCAGTTTTACACCAAAAAGCCTCCTGTGCACATAGACCGGGACCTGTTTCTTGCGATAAATTTTAAGTGACTTTTAATGTAAAGCCAAAACACGCAGACGCAGAATAGACTAATTGCTATTGTAATGTTATGTTAGTTACATTTGCTAAAAATATGAATCTAATAAAAATAATTGTTTATAGATCTTTAGTCGCCATCGAATTAATAGAAGCTGAATCGAGGGTATGTAGTTCCTGGTCTTTCTTTGAACAGTTGATCATCTTATCGCGTAACGTGTGAGGAATTCTGCCTTCTCCTCTCGTGATTTATATATCGTTTATATGACTTGTTATATGGTTGTCTTTTCCGGGCATATCCTAAGTTCAGCAATGTTATCTTTCTTGTGCATGTTATTTCACCCACCGATATCCTTCGAGGCCCGATTCTGTGCTTGGTGTTTTGAGAATACCTTCTTGATTGTAGACTCGGTGCTCTTAAGTCTTCTGAATTAATGAGGTTGCACCGAAAACAAATTTTAATTTAGCATCTCTTATATTGAACTAGCAGATATTAGTGTCACCACAGATCAACTTACCTTAGATCAGGCGTCCTTATAAAAACTAATTTCAATTCAGACCTAAGGTAGGAATCACACTGTAGAAAAAATAAATGAGTGAGGGTAAAAAAAAAAAAAAAAATCAAGTGTTGTGTTCGCCGGGAGACCGAGTCTTCTTTCTCACTCGCTTAAAGGAAATAGATTTCAGAGTTCTATTTCTTCGCCACCACACTGGGCACTTATTAGTTGACAAAGTCAATCATGTCTTTTCACCTTCTTTTTTTTTCTATTAATCCACTCGTCAGACAAGCCAATATAATCGGCCCAAAAAGAAACAAACATATATTTATTACTGTATATAACATACAATACTTTTGGTACATGTCCGAAAGGAGAAGTAGGGAGAAGCTGGTCTTCACTAACTATTCTATTCCTAGTTAATCACGATCATGACCTATTGATTCAATACAAATGATCCATTTACCACAAGAACTCATTCATCACCATTCAATCCTACATATACCACAATACCACATATTCATCGATGGAATCTACAAATCATCCCATGATAAAATATTTCAAATTTCTAAATACAAAAATATATAAAAAAATTCGTGAAGCATGAAATGAGGAGGATGGGGGAGCAATGAACCCCGAAAACAAACTAAAATTGGAACAAAAACAAACTAAAACAAAACAAATGTTAGTAAGACCCATCCACCCCTTAAAATAATCAGAGTGGCTGCTGTACTCTGCCGATAGACAGAATCAAGTAGCACACTCACTAAAGGAATGAGGAGGGTAAAAATAAATAACGGGATGGGAGAAATAAAGTCTGATCCAGGCGAGATGAAAACGGGGACCAAAAACAAACTGGGGAGTTGGGAATCTCGACATGGATGATAACAAAAGAGAATGCTGGGAACAGGCGAGGAGCAACACTTATTCACATTAACTAGGAAAACCAAGAGTGTCTAGGTTAACCATGGGGAGGGATCACAGGAAACCAACAAAGAAACAAACATTCGCCCTCGCTCTTAGCATCTCCCTTTTTATGACCCCTCAAGCAGGCCAGAATTTGCATATGTGTAAATCGTGTCTCGTAGAGACGAGACAAGCACTTGTGCCCCCAGAAGCGGCCATATTTTCTTTTCAGCACTTTGCAAGCGTTGAAGTGTTGACTTCAATGTTCACTTTTATATGTACACACGCTCTATCTCTGATATTGAGTACTTTATCCCATAAATATAGCACACCTTAATACTATATTTCTTCATTATATATATATATATATATATATATATATATATATATATATATATATATATATATATATATATATATATATATATATATATATATATATATATATATATATATATATATATATATATATATATATATATATATATATATATATATATATATATATATATATATATATATATATATATATATATATATATATATATACTGCTGTTCGTCAAAAGTGACTCACCTGATTTTTTTTACTAAATGTTGTCTTCTTCGATGAAACGAAAGTTGAGCTGAATTCAAAGGAAAAAAATCTAAAATCCGAAGAAGCTTTGAAAGCTTGAATTTAGCAGTAATTACTGTCAAGCATCCGTTCAGTATAACGGAACAGAGTCTTGTCTGTTCCTCTGCTTGGATCATTAATCTAACTGTTCTTTCCTATTACATCAACACACACACACACACACACACACACACACACACACTGATAAATGTAGCCATCTCTTCTACTCAATTAGCGTCATGTCTCCCACTTCTCACCTGTGGAACACCCTCCCCTTTTCCTGTTTTCCTGATAGCTATAATCTGCAATTATTCAAATGTAATGTCAATCGACGTCCTCTATCCTCTTCAGCCATTCCTCTATCACTCCTATTTGCTCTCGCTCCAACTCTCTGTAATCTCTAGCGTGCTAGTGGCTTCCCGCCTTGCTTGAGTGAAAAATATATATATATATATATATATATATATATATATATATATATATATATATATATATATATATATATGTATGTATGTATGTATGTATATATAATAATATATATAAAGGCTCAAACACTAATATTCCATGGTTATAATTTATTACATTGGTATCGTAATTACGATCCAATTCATCAGACCTACAAATTCAAAAAAATCAGAAGAAATAACTCCGTAATTACGATTCTAATGTAATACATTATAACCATGGAATATTAGTGTTTAAGCCTTTTTATTATATTCTTACTCTGTCCTGGATTTTACCCTTTTGGAAAATTTATATATATATATATATATATATATATATATAATTTTCCAATATATATATATATATATACATGTGTGTGTGTATGTATATATATATATATATATATATGTATATTAACCACTATATATTATATATATATATATATATATATATATATATATATATATATATATATATATATATATATATATATAAGCATTTGATCAGATCTTGAGAAATATATCCTTCGATAACTAGTGTTCACACAGTAGTAATATAGATCGTAAATCTATATGGATATATTTCATAATATCCATATAGATTTAATATCTATATGAATACTGTGTGAACTTTACCTATTATGAGGTATCACCAAAAATTTAGACTCAGCTGTACTTGTTTCGAAATTGTGTATTTTTTTCCAGCGATTTCAGAGGGCAAGTTTTATAACCATCAACTGTTTAATTAATGGACTATCAGCCCAACCAGTGTGTCTACATTCCATATAGATCTGAAGCTATTAATATAGTTTCGACAATATGATACAACAGGTGAAAAGAAAATTCACATCGCAGAATATTGGAAGCGTGACAAGTTATTTCTTTTGAAGGCCGGTAAATAAAACTGAATAATTTGATCCATTTGTTTTGGTAAAGGAATTTGATACATACATCGGTCGAACGATTTCTTTCATGATTTTTCTTTCTATGTTTTTGTATATATTTCGAATTATTCTTCTATGTCAGTCTGTTCAGATGCTCAAATCTATTTACTTAGCTTAGCGTATTAAAGTGCAAGACCAATTAAGAGAAAGTATATGTAAGAATATTGTGTAGTGATAATTCCCCAACTAACAATATCTCGTTGCTACAACGTTGCGAAAAGCATTTTTGTATATTCGCTCTGACGTGTCCGAAATGTATCTTTGATGAAACGTTGCGTTGTAATATGGATAAAAAAATTAGATATTTGAATGTGTTTAATTTTTAAGAAAAATTTTGCACGCTCCAGAACGTGCAATGATATATTATCATAGGTCACCAGTCATATAAATAGTATATATGAATTTTTTTTATCACAATAATCGTATAATATTTTAAACAAGTAAGGCAATAAAGCCACTAAGACGCAACGGGTTTTTGGGTGTAAAATAAAACAAGGAAATATATGGCCTGATAATCTCGTTCAAGCAGGAAACAGACTGTTATATCTCCGCAAAATTAAGTGCACTCCGAAAATAATATTAAATGAAAGTGTCTCTTTTTACCAGATAATCAAAAAATCTTAATTAAACTATACATACATTCAGAAAAATATTTATTAAAAGAATTGCAACCACTTTCAAAGAATTTCATCAAAGCTGGAATAAAAACATTAATTAAAATTAAAATGCTCATAAGTAAGAGAACAATTACATTTAATATTTGGTGACCCCCCTTCTTTTGAGGTTACCATATTGACCAGACTTTTCCTGTGATGTTTAGAAGTTTCTGGCAGCAGTGAGCATTATTTGTTTACTATTCTTCTGGCAGAACTTCCAAAATTGCTCGATATTACCTTGTTTCTTGCATACACAACCTTCCTTAACTCGAACCACAGATTTGAAATTGAGTTCAGATCAGTATGTTGACTAGGCTATTCCAAGACGTGAAATTTATTTTTCGAACACAATCTTTTGTTTGTTTTCATTTTTAGCTTCGGATCATTGTCCGGTTAAAAGACGTCGCCATATTTATTACAACGTTTCGGCCGTTGTACGCTCCGGCCTTCTTCAGGTGGTTGGAATGTCGAACTGAACCCTTTATTTCGCTCACAGGGGTAGACAGTTTTAGTTCCACGTGCCATGTTTAATGGATGTCACTTATCAGTTATCTCGTGAAAGTTCTCCACTGCTTTAAGCGGCGAAAAGATGAGGACAATAGTCCGAATAATGTAAATAATGTACATAATACCTCATCTCAGAAATATAGACAGATACTGAAAGGCCGAAACGTTGTGATAAATATGGCGACAAAGGTGAGGACAATAGTCCGAATAATGTAAATAGTGTACATAATACCTCATCTCAGAAATATAGACAGATAATGAAAGGCATCTCAGAAATATAGGCAGATATCGTGGGCAAGACAATTTCGTTCAAAATTACTTGGTATCTTTCAGTCCATTGTGTCATCAATGCGTGCTATTTTACATGTTTCCGTTGCAGCAAAGCACCCTAAAATCACACTGCAGCTGCCGCCATATTTACCTTGGTATCATATTATTCCCGTCAAAAACTGTATTAGAATCTCACCAAAAATACTGCCTATCGTGACTCTCCAAAAGCTCTAGTTAGTTCTCTAAAACCTTTTTACCAGACCTTTCGAATAGTTGAGTCGAGTTTGTTTCTGCTTTTTGATAAGCATGAAGAACGGTTCGTCGAGATTTCTTTGCACATTGGCCGGAATCGTTGGAGAATCGAACAGCACACTACAGGATTCGTCTGGGTTTACCGAAATGGATATAGAATTGCTCTTTCAGATATTTCTAGCGGAATGTCACATCTTCATTGCGATGCAGTCATAACAAAGGTCTTCCATTTATAAATAATTTGCCACAGATAGAGACGTGTACACCAAATCGTTTTGACAGGATTTTGTAGACGTTTCAATCAATATAGGCTTGAACGATGCGATTTTTTTTAAAGCTTCCGGGACTTCTTTTGATCGTGGGTATATTTTTTATTCTAAATATAGTCTCTAAATCGCTCTTTTGTATACAGACTGAATTATATTGGTTACACAGCTTGTCCAAAAATTTAACACGTGTCTTTTTGATTTTTACATGAGAACAAAAATTATTTGCATTGTAAAACAAAAAGAGAGAGGGTAAATATAAGAGTTCACTTGCCTATGCACATCTTGGTTTTTAATTTTTAATTAATATTCTTATTCCAATTTCATAATATATTCCTACAAATATATATATATATATATATATATA
>CAHIKZ030000245.1:417500-467500 GCA_903632075.3 Acanthosepion pharaonis | reverse complement strand
TTTAGCTTAATTTTTTTATTGAGTTTCTCATATTCTTAATATTTGTTCCGTTTGGTTGGGGTAACGTACTCTAAATATTGTCTGTAGTGTATATTGTCCGAAGCACTTTCGGCCATTTTGTTAGGCATTTTCAATTTACGATTTGTTGTTAGTTGTTATTATTGTCTTTCCCTGATTGTATTTTAAGAGGTCGTCTTATGATTCCTATAGAAATCGTATTTATTTCGAGTCCCGCGAAAGGAACGTGGTTGGAATTCGTCGTGGTTTTCCTTTGACACGTCATTTCCGTTCGTAAATAATGTAAGATTAATTGTAGATGCGATATGTTTTCTCACGGCGAGATGCTATCGATTCCCTACCTGCAGACTTTTACCATTAATATGTATACGAAGGTAAATCAAGAAATAAAGTCAAGAAAAAAAAATGCATAGATCTCTTTTAGTCATCGTCACTCTGCACAGCGATGCGTTTTTGGTTATCTTTCAAAAAAAAAATCTTCCTCCCTTCCGGAAAGAAGATTTTTTGTTGCACACATCTGGACCTCTTGATTTTTTGGGGCAACAAACGCGCACAAATTTTTGCCATAACCCAAATAATCTTGCACCATAGCGTGTGTAGACGCTTAGATGGCGCCAACTCTTGCCACCATTTGTGTTAACATGATTCGTCGGCCTTCCCTGATCAAGGTATCCCCACTCTGGCTGGGTTCTTCCATGCACGATGTTGATGAGCAACCTGATTGGCTTTCGTCCGTCATTACACTTGTTCTACCCACTTTAAAGCGTTCTACCCACCCCTAGGCTTTTCTAAACTTACGACTCCCTTTGAGCAGAGAACGCGCCCTACGACGCATTGTTTCTTGATTTTACAGTCGCTGAGTAGAGCATGCATGTCTAACTTAGTTGCTCGTTGTTACATAACTGAGAAATGAAATGCTGCGCGCGGCTAGCAACTCGGCATGACATGAGCATGCATTGTGCCACATGTCAGCGCCCCATTGTTGTTTTTTATTGGATAATTTCAAAATTGCCTTTACATCTCTGAAACGCAGTAATATCAGAGCTGGCTCATGTAACTTCGAATATACAGATTTACTCTCCAAACGTAAAGTATTCCTATTAAATATTTGGTAAATGGAAATGACACAAAAATGAATAATTCTCTTTAATCTATCTATATATTTATATATGCGAAATCATTTCCATATTCCCCTAAATAATCTTGTGTCTAATGATTCACCAGCTCTGATATTACTGCGTTTCAGAGATGTACGACTTTATTCCGAAAGTGTACGTAGATTTTTGGGGCTGATATTCAGTATGTCTTGAGTGCCGTCAAAGAATTCTATGGCAAAAAATGCGTGAGGTTAAGCAGTTGTGTACATCGAAGTCTTTCATTCTAGCCACGGCAAGAGACCTATTCTAACCTTCGATATAGAGACAAGAAGAGGTGGAAGGTGGTGGACTTAGAAACGTTAAAAACGTTTCCTATATAAATTTTACGACATCAGGTGAAATCTGTAAAAATGCTGCAAATAATAAAGCGAAGACCGCACTACATGCATACATACATACATACATACATACATATATACATATATATATATATATATATATATATATATATATATATATATATATGACGATTCTTATACGCCAAAACGTTTCCTTTGTTCCATTTCATATACCGATTCCTCTACTATATCAAAATACCGGCAGTATGTGAGTGCATTCACGAGGTTTCAAAGTTCAGAGTAAACACGAAGGCACATGTTAATATCTACATAAATGTATGTTTCTAAAGAGTTGAAGCAATATAGAGTGGAAGACACAGAAAGGAAAAAGACTGATTTCTTTGTGAAAGATCTGGGGGAATAGAAAATGGAGTTGGCACCGAATCAAGTCAGAGTGTTTATAATTAAGGCTTTTTTTTTTTCGTATTTCACTCTTCGTCTCCCCTCTCATCTTTGGTTTCATTCTAAAAGCCTTTCTTAATGTACAAGCAACAAATGACGATGCCGTCAGCGACTTTGCAGACATTCTAGCTTCCACTTTGCTCGTTGAACAATACATCACGCCATATTGGAAAGTTATGGACGCGAGATGTGCTCTTTGTGATCATTTCCTTTATTCTTTCTTTCTTTGGAATTTCATTTCTTTATTATTTTTTGTCACCGTTTCTGGCTCCTTTTTTTCGTTCTCTCTTTCTGTCTTATGATCTTTCGCTTCTCAGACTATATTTCTTCTCTTTGCCTTTCTTCTCCTTTTCCTTGGATATGAACTCGTTTTTCTCTTTTCTTCCCTTATGTCTTATTCGTTTTCGCGCGTTAGTTTCTTTTTTATTCTTCATACAAAAAAATATTTTAAGATATTTTTCCCGAGCGTTTATATTTGTAACTTGTCATCCTCTTCCCTAATTAAATGTTTTTGGTTAGGAAGTTTATTCTTCTTAATTTGAAAAAAAAATCATTTGCTATGTTTTCTTCTCCCTATTTTTTCATTCAGTAAACTGTATTTTTTATTTCATTTTTGATTTTTTTTCATTTATCTTTTTATATTATTCTCTCTTCTTTTTCTTCATTTTATATCTCTTTCCTTTACTTTTCCTTCCTCTTTTCTTATTTTCTTCCCCATCGATTCTTCTAATTAAATCCTTCTTTTTTATTTCCCACCTTATACATAGTGTTTTTCTTTCATATCTCTACCTTTCTTTTTTCTTTCTTTCTTTCTTTCTTTCTTTCTTTCTTTCTTTCTTGTTCTCTTTTTTGTTTTTGCTTTTCTTTTTCCTCTCTGCTTCCTTTTCTCATTTCTCTATTTACTCTTTATTTTTCTCTTCTTTTTTTTACTCCTGATTTATCTTTCCTTCTTTCTGTCTCCTTCCTTCTTTCTTTGTTTCTTTCTTTTTGCTTCTTTTTCTTTCTTTCTCTTTCCTTTTTCATTCTATTTCCTTCTTTGATCCTCTTTTCTTTCTTTCTTTCTCTTTCCTTCTTTCTTTCTCATTCCTTCTTTCATTCTCCTTCCTTCTTTTGTTCTCTTTCCTTCTTTCTTTCTCCTTCCTTCTTTCTTTGTTTCTTTCCTTTTTGCTTCTTTTGTTCTCTTTCCATCTTTCTTTTTCTTTCCTTCTTTCTACCTCTTTCCTTCTTTCGTTCTCTTTCGCTCTTTCTCTTTCCTTCTGTCTCTTTCCTTCTTTCTTTCTCTTTCCTTCTTTCGTTCTCTTTCTTTCTTTCTATCTCTTTCCTTCTATTATTATTGTTACTTCTCCTTTTGTTATTCCTTTCCTTCTCGTTGTTTCTCTCTTCTCTGTCACCTCTCTGGGTGCATTTTTCTTCGTTCTTCTCCAAGTTTCTATTCTGCACTTTTTCTCCTTATTTTTTGCCATTCCATGTTACCCGCACTTTCTTTCTTATTTCTGTTCATTCGTGACGTGCGTGAGAGAAAAAGTTTCCATAAACATGCAGCAATAAATATGAATATAGAACTCCACATTTTATAAGTTTTTCGCATGTATTCCGAATTATAGGCAAAGTTATATTTATCGAAATGCTCTTATGTTAGGGCCTAGCAACACGAAAGTTTTTTTTAATGAAATAACCTCTTTGCTAATAGGTTATTTCATAGAAATTACATTATTTTAAATAAATAATTAAATGGTCACCTCTTTGAAAACCTCATGTAAAAAAGCAAAAACTAGTAAAGAATCATGAGTCTTAGTAGGAGTTTTCAGCATTTACTAACATTAGGGAAACATACTTCCACCCTCTCGTTCTCTCGTTCTCACTATATTCATCTCACTCCACGGATATATATATAGCTAGAACAATTACGACTGAGTAGTGAGTTCGATCCTCACTGGGTGGCCCATATTTTCGGCCTTGTGCCGCATCTAAGCTACGCTTGGAAAATCGCTTGGGTATCCCGAGGCGGTGTAATGGTTAGCAAGCTTGTCTCGCTAGAACAATTACGAATGTGTAATGAGTTCGATCCTCACGGGGTGCCCCATACTTTCGGCCTTGTGCCACATCTAAGCTACGCTTGGAAAATCGCTTGGGTATCCCGAGGCGGTGTAATGGTTAGCAAGCTTGTCTCGCTAGAACAATTACGAGTGAGTAGTGAGTTCGATCCTCACTCGGTGCCCCGTAATTTCGGCCGTGTGCCACATCTAAGCTACGCTTGGAAAATCAATATATCGTGTTGACTCCGCTGTAATGTATAGAGCCACAGATTCAAGACGCTCAGTTACTCTGGTTACTACAGCAAGTAGTTTTTAACTGGATGTAGTTATCTGGATCTTAGCCTGAAAGTTTTGAAATCAGAATTTTTTTTTCTATCAAACTGGCTGCCAAGTTCTGTCTGGTAGAAAGAGAACCCTGTCTGATAAAAAGCTCTGTCAGACTTGTTTATTCTGATACTAATTCAAAGCTGGAGGATGTGGAAATATAGTTTTACACATTCCCAACGTTTTTTCATGCTATTAACCATAGAACACTAAACATCAATTAAAGTTAAACCACTACTAACCATGGGTATATCATACCTGATTTTGAAAATATCAATAAAAAAAAATAATAAAAATAAATAAATAAATAAAATAAAATAAATATAAATCTTTATTTGAAATATTTTACATGCAGGCACTTCAAACTTTGTACTTTGAGTTAACATTAATGGGAACTGAAAAACATTATTTAGGTAAGAAAATTAAGTACTGAAAATTGTAATTAAAAATAGGAAAATTTGCGCTGGGTACTATATACCCATGGTTAGTGTTCTAGGGTTAAACATACACATATATATGTTTTAGGGCAATTCTATGAAAAGCGGAAAAGGTTTACTTTTGATGCTTTTCGTCCTTCAGAACTCCATGGGAATAAACTTGTTATATTGGTAGTACTATACATGCGCACGAATGAGAGATGCTGAGAATTTTAGGATTTTATTTATTTTTCTTATTTTATTTTATTTTTTTATCTAGTAGTATTCATTTAGAGTATTTTTCTTTCTGTCACTTTTGTTTGTGGGTATCACACACCGTGAGATTAGAAGATCTACTAGGAATGGTGAAATATAAGAGCCAGGGCACAGATTTACTGAAGATGACCTTTCTAAATATTTACGTTGTAGTGAATTATTTTCTCTTTTAATAAGAATGGCATTTGTTGCGTGAAAATTCTGGTCAGTCTCTTTACCAACGTATTTGACGTATTTGTGACACTATTTAGCGGTCGCGTGAAAATTAAAAGCGAGAAATAATTAAGGCGAGAAGAAGCTGAAATAATTGAGGCTATAAGAAAAGACATACTGAGCGATGTTATTTTTTTTAACAAAGAAAAGTGGCAAAGAATAAAAGATAGCCATCTGCCCATGGCAATAATGAAAATTTCAAATTGGTCAAGTGGCCTACGAAACAGAAGCTGGGAGATAATTGTAATCAGGTCGCGTACTGACCGAAAAAAAAACATCAGCTAGGCCACCTAAGGAAAAGGGAAGAATAAACCATTAACTATCTTTCGGAGATATCATTTGGTTTTGGGAAAAACACCTGTTTTATGTTAGACCTGGCCATGATAAGAATTTGTTACCGGAATGGATAATTGGATACAGAGTGCGAATACATCCAGTTAACCACCCATTTGACGCTGGCGAAAATCGCGTTGATAAAGTCCAGGTGACATTCGGTTAAGATAGAGATTAAGGACCACACTACGAGTCGTAGGGGTCTGGTGTCGGGAAGAGAAAGAAAAGAAAAAGAAGATCATTTTTTTTTCCTTTGAGCGATAATTGTAAACACCCACGCTGCTGAGTGTTCATTGGATGAATGGTGGCGTGAGTGGTAGGCGAAGGTAAACATGTGAGAGAGAAAGGAGGCCTGTTGACGCCTCTGAGGGGATTGGTGTGAGATGCCACTATGAGAAAGAAGGGAAAACAGTTGACGCCCTCTGAGGGGATTGGTGTGAGATACCAATATGAGAAAGGAGGAATTTGTGAGGACGAATCCCTTAAGAACCCCTCTAAAGCAAAAAGTAGGGGCCTTCCAAAAATGGAAAGTGATAAATTCTCCTGTCCGAAAACAAAGAAAATCCTTATTGTGGATTTAGAATTATCGAGGAATCCCAAACCACGACAAGCTCACACCCGGTTTTGGTCGGCGTCCATATAAGCAGAGTCGCAGCGAGTTAGTAGGCAGAAAGAAGTTGCAATTGGAGTTGGAAGCTGACTGAATATCCACGCATCTCGACTTCGACTTCTAACCAAGAACAATTTATTTTTGAAGAACGACTTAGACTCACACCACCAAAACAAGTTATACAAATATCACCTGAAGATACAAAAAAAAAAAAACAGTAGATATTAAGACTCGCCTAACAAACACAAAGTGTCACGAATCCATATAAGCTGGTTGGGAGAAAGATTCTGTCCTTCTGTATTCAGCAACCAGATATAAAAATATTTGTTATTCTTTTTTTAACACATTTGAAATTTTCGAGTTGTTATTTTATTTTATTTTACATATACTTGTGCGGTGTTACCTTTCCTCGGACTCGACTTGCATTGTGGCCCGGCAACTGATTGATTTCGTCTACCTAAGATCAAATCACAACGTGGGTAGGTTAGACTAGAAATCAAAGCAGTTACTTCGGTAACCAGACGTTGGAGGCGAGCTGGGAACGACAAGGCTGATACCGAATCTAACCAGATTCCCATCCGAATCAGCCAAGGGTTAGAACGTCACATTTGGTGCCGCGACCAATACCAAGTCACATTGGTCGTCTCAGGATAGCACGGGCACGGGCGCGGAGAGGCCGGGTTGACGTCACATATTGTTTAGTAAAATATCCTCTTTGTGTACATGTAATCTTTTATTTACATTCCTTGAAGTTTCTGCTATGTATTTTTGTGACAATTATTACAGGCAATGGAGTGTAGTCCTCTTTCAGGTTTTAAATTATTGTTTTGTATAGTTTTGACTAAGTCTTTTATTGCTTTGATGTAGTAGTAAAACATTTTATGTTGAGTTTAGATAGTAAGGTAAGTCAATATCACGAATGTGTTTAAGTAGAGCATAATCAATATAACGAAAGTTGATTGTTTGCGTAAAATATTTTGGAAAAGATCAGGCTTGAGAAATTCTGAGAATATACATACCATCACTCTATTGAGAGGCGAGCCCATTAGTAATCTAAATGTTTTTATGAGACTCATTATTAAATGTGAAGCAGCAAAGATTGGTGATGAGACGACAGATATTTATTAATTTAGCTGTTGGGTGTTAGATGCTTTTTTAAGAGATTTAGTCATTTTTCAACTGGAAGGTTGGTGTAGATGGATTTTATAGCTAGACTGGTCATGCTTTTGTCGGCTATGTTCATTTCCTTTAGTCTTCAACTAGGCTGTTGAGTTCTTTATATGACATGGCTTGATATTTCCAGGGAAGAGGTTAGAATTTGGTGATGGTTTTCGCCTGTTTATAGTGGTTTGGGTACTGTCCATTCATGAGATGATGAGGCGCAGCGGAATACTAGCATTGTGCTTTTAGAGAGACCGTAAAATTTGGGCGTCCTAGGGTGATATTCTATGAGTCTATAGCAAAATTTGTTTTGATTTTTAATTAGTTTCCTTATTTGTGTGTAAATTTTGTGTGATTCCCCAGTTATTTTTCTACGTTAATTTCTTCGTATATGTCGGTATCTTTGAGAAGTGATTTAATTTTTTTCTATGTATTTATTCATGTTTATGATCACAATCCCCCTCCCTTGTCAGAGGGAGTGATGTGGATTTTCTTATTTCTCGTTAGCTTCCTTAGTACATACAGGTGTCTCAGTGGTAATGTATTTTCGTTGTTGGTTTCTATAGTAGAAGTTGAATGAAACCTTAGGTGAATTTGGAGTCGTCTTGATTATTATTTTTTACTATACTGTCTACTCTGTCTCCTTTGCAGATTCCGGTGGAAAATTTTAAACCGAAGCTGCGGGCTTCTCGTTCTCTATTGGAAAGGTTTATATTCAATAGATTTTCTATTAGATTTAGGCTTTCCAACATAATTCCACTTGCTGTTACTGTATAAATTGTTGAGTTTTTGTTTCAATTTGTTGTTTTGATTGTCACTCAATTGTTTGATCATTTAGTGTAGGTGAACCATTTCTGGCTTTGTTATAACGCAACTTTTGTGGAGTTGCATTCCAGTTGTTTTAGTGGTTAGTTTTTCCAACACTTCCATTTCTTCGGCAAATAATTTTAGGAAATCGCATGAGTAGTTTGAAAATGTTATGTGATGTTCTAAGTATATTGTGTATGCATCGGGGGATGACATAAAATAAAAATGCTACTCAAAGGTGAAATAAATCAACGCTACGTAACTGTCTAGAGAGTGACTTGATCGCA
Organism: Acanthosepion pharaonis; assembly: GCA_903632075.3. Classification (NCBI taxonomy): domain Eukaryota; kingdom Metazoa; phylum Mollusca; class Cephalopoda; order Sepiida; family Sepiidae; genus Acanthosepion; species Acanthosepion pharaonis. Next base: position 459,122 of record CAHIKZ030000245.1, on the reverse strand, counting down.
AGGTCATCCATAGTAAATTTGCGTCCTGGCTCTTACAAGATTTCACCATTTTCTGGCAATCGTACACTGTTAATGTATGGGATACCGAAAAGCGAAAGTCAGAGAATGGGAAAAAAAAGACTCTGACTGAATTCGGTTAGATATAAAAATATAAAAATAAAAATAAAATAAATATAAAATTCCCAACAAACTTCCGTCCTGCGCTTGTATAGTCCTACCAGTTTGGTCCAATGACGAGCTGAATACGAAATTAGTCACACGTAAACATTTTCTAGTTTGTCACAAAATTTCCTCAATACTCTTCTTGATATATATATATATATATATATATATATATATATATATGTGTGTGTGTGTGTGTGTGTGTGTGTGTGTGTGTGTGTGTGTGCGTCTTTGTGTATGTGTGTGAAATGCGTATATATATATATATATATATAGGCAAATTTTTATATATATTATTTATATATATTTTTTAATTGCGCGGTACTTGTTGAAAAGCGCTCAATATCAGTCATAGAGCTAACATATTTAGTTGGATTGCTGTTACTTTGTGACCCTGGGTTTCACGCTATTTGCGATCGTCAGACAAACTGATTAATTTTCTAAATTTGGGATTTGTATATGGTTGCGTATATCGGTGTTTTTATGAAAGTGGGAGGAAAAATTGTCGGCGGAGCGCTACTCATACTTACGCAAACATACATACACGCACGTACACTCATTGACGTAGGCAGACACACACACACGCACGCTCACTAACCGGAGCTCACACAAACATAAACTTATGTGAACAGTGTGGGACTGGACATATATACGCATATATGTGTCGTTGCGCACATACGTACGCATTTGGTCGCTGTACTCAATGTTGGATTGTGTAGCAAATATTTCTTGTTTGTTGCATCATCAAAGCGCTGACCGTTTTTCTATTTTTGTTCGATGAATAATGTTTTCTCACACGCACGTATATACCTATGATGGGCTCTGTGTAAGATCATGATAGGTAAAAATTGCTATTTTGTTATTATTTTAAAGCCGGTTATTTACTTGTTATTGGCGATTGCGCATATGTAAATGGTAGAAATTCGAATTTGTAATACTTATTAGTATTTATGCGGTGATATTAATTTTGCTGGGAGAGGGAGAGTAAGTATAATTGTGGACTGATACGGTAATGGTAATTGTGGACTAATACGGCAATCGTAATTGTGATGTGGTAGTAATGGCGTGGAGTGGGTGATGATAATAACAATTGTAGCAGCAAATAGTCATTGTTAAGTGGTAGAAGTGATCGTAGTAATGGTGGAATAATAATAATAATAATAATAATAATAATAATAATTATGATGATAGTTTGAACTAGAAAATAATTGATGGTGTTATGGTGTCAGCGGTTTCTCTTTTCAGGTTTATACGGTCAATGGTAGTTTGTATTTTTTTATCCGTTTGGCATAAATTCTGCTAATAGGTATTTATTTTCATGCCTACATTTGGAAATTATTTCTGATCATATGTTTAGCAAATTCTTTTGTTGGGTATGAGAAATTATTGCTGCCTTTTCCTGTAGGCATTTCTTTGTATTGTTGTTATAGTGTTCAATACACAAGTAGAGCCTAAATTATAATTATTATTTTAGAAATATGATTCCATCGCTATATAAGAGTTCTCATGTTACAAAAACAGAAGCTAAGAACTTCAATTTACTTATAGAAATTAAATTGAATTAAAGTACCCAGCTCTGTTTCATCCTCAAGCGAATTTTGGAATAACTCACCTTGATATTTACGGAGCTTTATAAGCATATACATTCTTGATATTAATTATTATGGAAACGACGAAAGCAGTTATTTTAATAAGGGACGTAAGTGTTTATATTTTCACTGACAACCATTGTATCAACATATTAGTTACATTCGGAAAGAGGTTAAGTCAAGGTTGGGTCAGAGGGCCTATTTACAAGCGAATGATGACATCCGTTTGACGCATATCGTCTGATCTATTTCAACGACAGAGAGTTATTGGCATTTTTTCTTACGCCGTTAAATTCGTATATGTATACCTAAATATATTTTTCTAAAAGTGTTGTTTGTACATAAATACGTCGTATTAAACTACAATGTTTTTTGACGACTTCATAATGGTTTTTTTTTTCATATTTCATGATTGGGTTAAGTTTTTAAACTTATTGCTTTAATTGAAATTGTTTATAGACTATGAAATTAAAAAAATAAGCTTATTATTTAAGGCGGAAATTTGTTGATGTCGACAAAAAACAGTTAATTCATGTCTATGATTTAATAAATTTTGTTTTTTCGAAACTTAATAATGTGTGGTTTTTCAAATAGGCATAAAGGGCATGGGTCATCCCAGGTATCATCTTGTCCTATTTATTATTTTCCATTTTATTTTAGGTGTTTTATTCGTTTCTTTTAAATGCTACAAATAATTAGATAGAGATGTCTGATTTCTATTTCTAATATTATTGAAGGAGCTTTTGTGTCCCCTCCACCTAATTTTAAATTCATTTTTCGTGGATCCTATATATATCATTTCAATGTAAGGACACTCAATGGATGTGATTGTGCATTGGTATACTACAGATTCTATGCGGTATTTATTTTCTAAAGGGCAATCTTCAGGGTTTCTACAGTCACATAATTTTTCATTATTTTTGTCTAATTTTAGTTTAGGGTTTTTATTAATTATATATTGGCAGGCGTGTTTTTTCCAGGAATATATTATGTTTTTTTTAATGATTTTTCTAGATTTTCATTGCAGCTGTAGCTTAATTTTAAGGTGTTTTTCTTAAAGATCTTGCTAAGTTTGCTATCAGTGGGAAAGTGTGTTTCAATTAAAGTCAGGATTTTGTTCTTGCTTAATACTAACAATTTGGTTGAAAGGAAGGGTATACCAAATCATTTTTCTTATCCTGTTTTTCTTCTGCCTAGTAATATTTTTTCTATAATTGATGTTAGCATTTTTGTATCCACTATTTTTTAGAGCTGTGTTGTAAAAATTACTGCGTTGTTGGAATATTTTTTCATTTGCGGAGTTCATGCTGATTCTTTTTTCTATTGATAAGGGTATATGCTTGATTGTAGATGGAGGGTGGTTTGACCTAGGGTATACATACAAGCGGTTAGGGTTAGGATGTCTGTAAGGTAAGTATATGTTGCTCATTAAGTCCAAAGTTATGTCGAGGAAGTTTAAACTTTTCAATTTTTGTTGACTGTAGTTTTAAAATTTAGTTTTCTGAATTCACTATGTATTATGTTTCTAATTTTATTTATTTTAAAATTTATAATAAGAAAAGTGATAAAAATAAATGTCATCAGTTAGGCTATATACACAAACCTATATTGACTAAAATATAAGTAAATTTAAATTTAAAATTCATCGTCCCCATTCTTGAATATGTAAACATCACATTAGTCAGCTGAAATAAGAAAGTTCTATAAGTTTTCTATTTTGTCATAGATCTGCCTGAAATTGTGTTTGATATATAAAATATTATATATCGATTCCCTCACCACACACACAAACACACACAAATAAATATATATATATATATATATATATATATATATTTATATATATGCAAAGAGTCACAAAAGAGAGAGAGAGACACAGAGTGAGAGAGAGAGAGAGAGTAAGAGAATAAAGCAATATAGATAAGCAAAAAAAAAACAAACCCCAAAACACCTCTACAAATATCAAACCTTGCTAAAGAAAAAAAAGTAAAATGCCTTTATTAATCAAACAAGGTTAGAGCTGTAACGCGAAAAAAAACCCCCAAAAAACAAAATAAGATATCGTCTTTAAGCTCACTCTAGCAGGAAACGAGGCACGATTTCAGATAGGAATTTCTAAACGCTTTTTTTTGTTCTTTATATATATATATATATATATATATATATATATATATATATATATATATATATGTGTGTGTGTGTGTGTGTGTGTGTGTGTGTGTGTATATAAATATAAATAAATATATATATGTATAATTATTTTCTTGTTGTTATTGTGGAAGTGGTGGGGGAAACTTCGTCGCTTATGTCATCGTACTAACGCAAACATCGATGTATGCAGACACATATATATACTTGGTCGTCCGTCGGGACTCATACATATATAAACATATGTGGGCAGTTTCGGATATGAAATATGTATGTATACGGGTGGTGTTGTGTCTATACATACGCATTTGTATGTTGAAATGTTGAAATTTAAAGATTGGAAGTGTGGCGAGAATATCTCGTGAATGTATACATGTCATATTATGTATTTTTCCGCTGAATATTTCCTCGCATGTATGTATATACGTGTGGTGGGGTTTGTGTAAAATTATGATCAGTAAAAATTATTATTATTTATATTTATTTTTAAATTTTTGAAAAAATGGGGGTTTATTTGTTATATTTAAAGCTGTTTATTTGTTTGTTTTTAGTGACTGTGTATATGTAACAGGAAGAAATTTGTAATCCTTATTGGTTAATTTATATGGTGATGTTTAATATTTAATGTGCTGGGTGAGAGGGTAGTTTAATTTAATAACGGGTCTATATGATATGATGTGAAAGTAATGTTGCAAGGGATTGGAGACAGTGATAATATAATTAGCTAATAGTTATTGTAAATTGGTAGAAATTGTAAATTGGTAGAAATGATTAGTAACGGTGGTGGAAGAATGATAAAACCATGAATGTAGTTATAGTGGTGGTAGCTAGTGGTGGTAGCTTGAACTAAAATGTGGTTGTTGGTGTTTTATTTTATTTTATTTTGTTATATGGATTAATTTATTTTGGTGTAAATCCTGATAATAGGTATTCTGTGTAAAATTATGGTAGTTGAAGATTGCTATAATTTTTAATTTTAAAGTTACAAAATTATTATTGTTATTATATTAAAGCTGGTTATTTCCTTGTTTTTTTTGTTTTTTGTCACTGTGTATATGTGACTGGCAGAAATTTCAGTTTGTAATCCTTATTGGGTTTTTTATGATGGTATTAAATATGCTGGGAGAGGGGGTAGTTTACGTTAATAATTATGGCAGGATTATATGGTAATGGTAGATGTGGTGTGATAGTAATGTGTAAGGGGGTTGGTGGCAATAATAATATAAGTGGTTAATATTTATTGTAAATTGTTAGTAGTAATTAGTAATGTTGCTGAGAGAATAATAAAAACTTATAAATGTAATTATTGTGGCGCTAGCTTGAACTAAAGTGTGGTTGTTGGTGTTTTATTTTATTTTATTTTCTATATTTATTTGTTTATTTTTATATATTATGAATCCTGGTAATAGGTGTTTATTCTCATGGTTACATATGGAAAATATATCTGATCTTATTGTTTTAAGGTATTAAATATGCTGGGGGAGTAATATGCGTTAAAGATTGTAGTGGATTTATATGTTAATAGTAGGTGTGATGTGTAAGTGACGGTGTTTGGTGTTGGTGGTAATGATAATATTATTAGTTAATAGTTATTGTAGAGTGATAAAAGTGATTACTAATGGTGGTGCAATGATAATAATGATATATGCAATTATTTTGATGGTATCTTGAAATTAAATTGTGATTGTTGGTGGTTTGTCTATTTTATCCGTTTGGTATGAATTCGGATAATAGGTACTTGTTCTCATGCCTACATTTTAAACCACTCTATGACGGCTTTGGTGTTCTTTCACTGGTTGAGACATAATTTTTCTCTTAGGCTGGTGTTGATATTTTCTAGTATCTTTTTACTAATTTTACTAATTTTTCCTATCTCCCTCTTCGCCGGGTTAATTAGTCTGAATGTGTGTTTTTCTACGAATCTGGCTTTGTGTTCTATGATTTTTAAATCACAGACGACAGGAAAATAATAATCAACTCCAACATGGTATTCATTTTGGCTGACAAAACCACAAACATGTATACTATAGAACCTACAGCCTACAATCAACTCTTAACCAACAAAATTACACAACTATACAAAAAGACAAACACGAACACAATAAACATTATAAACCAAGAAGCCAAAAATATAGCCACCAAATTGAATATAGACGGAAGAGAAAAATTAGGTCTCAACCAGTGGAAGAACACCAAAGCACATAGAGTGGTTTAAAACGACAGATAACAAGAACAATTCATCCAATTTGACATTGTGGATTTTTATCCTTCCATTACAGAAAGCATATTAAATGAAGCTATACAACTGGCACAACTAAATGTAAAATTCACGAACGGAGATATAAAAATAATCAAGCATTGCCGCAAATCCCTGCTGTTCCACAACAATGAACCATGGGCAAAGAAAAAAAACAACAACCTGTTTGACGTAACAATGGGTAGCTACGATGGATCAGAAATATGCGAATTAGTAGGCATACTCATCCTATCATACCTGGCCAGAATACTGGAGAGAAAGGACACAGGATTATACAGAGATGACGGACTAATCTTAATAAGGGAATCCAATGGCCCCAAAGTAGACAAATTCAGGAAGATAATAGTGAACGCCCTAAAAAATATTGGATTCAAAATAGAGATAAATACAGGCACAACAATAGTAAACTTCCTTGACGTCACTCTTAACCTGCCCAACAACACATATGAACCATACAAAAAAGAAAATGACACCCCAACTTACGTACACACATCCTCCAACCATCCACCTTCTATCATCAAACAAATACCAAAATCAATCAGCCGCAGACTATCTGAGAACTCATCTTACATACACATTTTCAATAGCAAAAAAGGACCATGCAACGAAGCACTAAAAGCAAGTGGTTACACACAACAACTACAATATATACCTCCACAGCCAAAACGCAGAAACAGAAAGAGAAACATTATCTGGTTTAATCCACCATAAAACAAAACCGTTAAAACGAACATAGGAAAAACATTCCTAAACTTCTTAGAAACACACTTCACTGAAGCAAACAAATTATCGAAAATATTTAACAAAAATAACGTAAAGATCAGTTACAGCTGTACAAAAAACATAACAGAAATAATCAATTATTAGAAAAGTGTAAGAATTTAGTGAAATATATATATATATATATATATATATATATATATATATATAAGTAAGAGGAGAACGAATAAAGTGCAATTTCAACGTCCGTAACATTTAATTTAAAATAGGGCTCAATACAAATTAGAGCAATATTCTTTATTTTAGGATATTACATTGAAAACATGTCAAAATAGCTATACAATTGCAGTCGTGTTTTGATGAGTATACAACACATATCATCAGGCAATTGTAAATTACTGGCAAAGAAATGATTAAAACAGATTTAAAAGCATGATAGACTCTCTTTTTACGAATAAAGAAAAGAAAGGAAAAGAAAAGCGTTGGGTGGTTATAAAGTTTGGGGTCTTTGCTTAGATCAACCAAAGGAAAGTTCACACAGATCATAACCACCAACCTCTTTTCTTTTCCTTTTTTTTCTTCAATAATTGTCCGAATTTAAATTCGGGAGAAAAGAACAAAAAAAAAAAAAAATGAGCAAGATTTTGACTTTTTTTTATGTCATCATCATGGTGGATAGCGTCAGTTGGTGAGTTTCGCATTCTTAGTGAATTGTGACGTTGAAAAAGGGTGTGGTCATGTAATCGGGGTGTAAAGTTTTTTTTTAATTTATTTATTATATACATTTGAGGATGAGGATTCTTTTATTTTTATTTATTGATGAGTTTTTTTGTATGACAATCACTTCAATGATCATGAGTCTGTTTTTGCAATTTGATTTTATTAATATTTTATTATTATTACGATCCCCATGGCGCATATTAACACTATGTCTGATAACACTATGGTCCTATACGTGACATGTGAGCCGCCGTGAGAGTGTGGTTGCGATATATCCTATATAAAATCATTCCGTTTTAAAGTTCACTTATAAACTAAATACCAATAAAATAATCTCATTTCTAGATATTCTCATTGACTATAAGCGTAATAATTTTACTACGTTTCAGTATAAAGCGTCTACTAGTTCTAATAATTTCTTTCTAAACCACAACAGTGATTGTGCTGAAAAATATAAATTTGCTCTCATTAATAACTTAAGCTTTGAAGAGCTAAACTCACTTCCCCATCTAAAATATTTCCTTAAAGATTTATGTTACGTCGCCACTACGACCCTTTGTGGGCACTGTTGTGATACTAACGTAAAATTGCTTGATACTTCGTCAATGCCAACATAGTAGGAATTTGCTAATCGCAGATACCAATTATAATACGCCTTTGAACAATACTTGTGTCGAACGTGTTAAATTAAGACTCGTACTAATAGTACTTCGTATAGCGATAAGAGTAGTGAATAGCGGCCCAAATATATAAGGGATAGAGGAGAAATAGTGAACACCTCATACGTCATGCGACTTCTTTATATAAGCGTTTCCGCTACGGTCACGTGATCTACGTCGTTTAATGAGATCGACTGTATTTGTATACTGGCGATATACGTTCAAGCACAAGTGTCAGCAGTGACATATTATTACTCTATAACAATATAAATAATAGAAAACAAAGATTTTTCACTATTTACATTATTCGAACTATTATCCTCATCTTTCTCGCCATATTTATTACAACGTTTCGGCCGTTATACGCTCCTTCTTCAGGTTGTTTGAATGTCGAACTGAACCCTTTATTTCGCTCACTGGGGTAGACTCTTCTAGTTCCACGTGCCATATTTAATGGATGTCAGCTATATCCTGTTAATTTCCCTCTGAAAGTATTGAACTCACACTCTTTGGGTCCGTCACTGGATCTAACCAACGCCTTTATCCACTGTGCCATGGCGACGAAGACGAGGACAATATCTGAATAATGTAAATAATGTACATAATACCTCATCTCAGAAATATAGACAGATACTGAACAGCGCTAATATTGCAATTTTATAAACAAGGCTTTTTTTGTATGGTACTTGTTCCAGTCTCTCAGTTTCAAACTGAAACATGTTTTTATACACGAAAATGATCCTTTTCATGTGTCAATGCTTACCCGGGTCTTCTTTAAACATCAAAGATTTATAGCAAAGAACATAATTAAATGTCTACCATCAAATCCTGATTTGAATCAGATCGAAAATCTTTGGTCAATGATGAATTTGAAATTATATGAATGTGGAAAACAATATGACAGCAAAGCAGACTTAAGGGAAGCAATTAAAACTACCATGTAGGAAATTGAACCAGCTGAAGTAAAGCAAATTAACAAAATCAATGGATGATAGATTAGATTACTGACTGTTATTGTGACAAAGAATCACTATATTAAAATACAAAGGATTCAAAAGCTTATCATATGTGTTTGTTTTTTGTTGATCCTTTTTTGATGATTTTATTGGCTATTATTGAAGTAAAATGAAATTATTCGTTTTTGACTAATAACATCAGACGGCAGCTTTTTTTTTAGAATATATCAAATAACATTCAATAACTTCACTAACTTCAATAAATATTGATACCACCAAAAATTGTTTGGACAAAGAAAATTGTTTCAAATTTACAATTTTTTTCAAACTAAATTTGAATTATTGATATTTATACGATTTGCCTAATAACTTCGAGAATATATATATATATATATATATATATATATATATATATATATATATATATATATATATAGAGGTAGCATATTTTCATTAAAGCATGTTTGGATAAATAATTTAAAGCTCAGAACAGATGCAGGAACATTCATGTCCACATTTACAGTGTAGACAGATATTAGTCGAAAATACATGTTTTCCTCAAAATAATAAGCAAAAACTTAAAATTATTGAAGCCCTTTATATATGAGCTGCAGCTAAAAATGAATAAGGTCAACTACGCGTATAGCAACAAAGTTCTTAAACCTCTGTAGCCATAGTGTTATATAAAAAATACTAAATTAAGATATTATAATTAGTAATTTTAAAAACATTATATCCTTGAATGTTTTCCCAACTTTAAATATTCATCTTTTTGTGTTCAATTTTGTACCATTATGAAATTTCAACGTAATATTTTAATATTTAAATATATGCTGCAATTCGGGGACCTTTTTACTCGTTGTAATGCATAGAAAGATTGTCTCAAGATCAATATGGGTGACGAATGAATTCGATCCCTATAGTGCATACAGGGGTTTGAAATATATATAGGGTTTTTGAAAAGTAACTCCCCTATTTTATATATGATGGACTCTCTCGTCTATCTATATTTTTTTACAAAACGCGAGAGTCCATCGCACATAAAATAGGGAGTTACTTTTCAATCGCAATGTTATATCTGCGTGTGTGTTTTGATGGTCAGTAGATTTAGTGCAAATGCATCTTCCTTGATTTATGTAAACGAACATCCAGGGAAATTAATATCTCTATCTATAAAACGCAGGATGTGTGTGTGTGTGTGTGTAACGAATGCACGGCCGCAATTTTCGGTGGATTTGCACCAAAATTTACATGCACATGCTCCAAGTTAGAATGAAGGCCAAGACCGACATTGCATTTCCCAATTCCCATCGATAGTGGAAATAATCGATTTTTTCCTATTTCTACGGATGTTTTCATGTAGTTTGAGTGAGAGCCAATAGCTGGCTGCCACGAATAGGCAGGAAGATTCTATTGGCCAGCGTGAGAGCCAACAGTTGACTGACACGAATGTTAACTAGCATGCTAGCATGCAAAAAAATCGATAGCTGCATTCGTCACAAGTGGGAAAAATTTAAATCTGCATGGCACTTTACTCCAATTGGCTCATTCGCTTGCTTAAACTCAACGTTGATTCTGATTTCGCAGAACTGAGTTGGGTGTGAAAAAGTACTTGTTGTTAACATTCTTTTTTCATTCGGTTTTTCTAGTTACGAGTCCTTTTTTAAATCGTTTTGTGTTCATTTTTTTTAGTTCTTTTTTCGTAACAGATTTAATGTTTAGTAAATATACTAGCTTAGAAAAAATAGCAGTGTGAGATAGGCAAGAAGTAAGGCATGTAGCAACATCAGCATGGCAAAAGGCACTCCTTTAAAGGCAAGGAAGGGCAAAAATATTTTAAGTCAAGCGATAGCGATTGCTGTATGTGTCGTACGATTTTTGAATCAAGCACGGGCAACGCCGGGCCATGCTGCTAGTTTTATATAAAACTTTATTTTCAAGAATGGTTTTACAAAGAAAAAAGAGATTGGCCAGATAGGTAGCAACTCGACCGCATTGAGTAAAAATGACAAACCTCCGATTGATATTCAAAAACTTTTACAAAAAGCTAGATGCCATTTGTTTATTAATAATTGTTAATTTATATTTGAATTCATGATCATGTAAAAACATTTTCACTGACTGACATGGAAACAAACCATTTGTGTGTGTTGATATTCCGGCTACATATATACGACATTCCAATCTATACATGCGCATGATTTAGCTAATTGTGCGCATGCGCCGCTTTTTTGTTGTTTGTTTTTAATTCTGTCTTTCGCTCATTGTTGTACCTCCGTGTGTGCTTAATTAAAATTCGGTGCAGGTGGGCTGGACATAAACAGAATATGGCTTTCAATTAAATCAGTCATTTATTGGAATCAGTGGATAGTTAATTAATATGGGGTTCGCTTGATTTATCGTTTCTTTCAGAGATCACTTCATTACCTGTCTTTCTCCCTAAAGAGGCCTCATGATTATTTGCAGGCTTTATTATATATATATATATATATATATATATATGTATGTATGTATGTATGTATATATATATATGTGTGTGTATATATATATATATATATATATGTATGTATATGTATATGCATATGTATATATATGTATGTATATATATATACATATATATATGTATGTATATATATGTATTTATATGTGTATATATATATGTATGTATATATATATATATATATATATATATATATGTGTGTATGTATGTATGTATATATATACATACATACACACATATATATATATTTTTCATATATATATATATATATACATACACACAGACATACACACGCATATATATTTCTTCATATATATATTCACATGCATACATACACATATATATATATTTATATATATATATATATATATATATATATATATATATATATATATATATATGAAGAAAAATATACTGAAAAAACAAACAAAAATCCTAATATGCGATTATGCTGTTTTAATTTTTAATGTCGACGTCGGACGTTTCGGTCTAATAGACCATCTTCAGGACATATTCATAAAACATAATTAACATAGACCATATACAATTCAACATGAAAAAGACGATGGACATAAAAGCAATACCAATCCAAACAGATAACTGAAATCTTTTATAAGATCAGCGTTCCGTTTAAATATGATCAAGTCGTCGTCACGTGGGCGACATTGTGAAAACGTATTCCTAAAATTTGAGTATTTTGAATGAAAAACGAAAAGAATTTTATTTTTGATCTAAAACTTATATGTACGTTTGTCGAGCATTAATCTTGCTAGAAAAGGGGAAATATTAAAGAAGCCAAGTCTCGTGTTCACTGTGCGTGAGATAGATATTATGCCTGCTTCATAAATCCGCCTAAGATTTTTATGAAAACATTTTAAAATGTTCACAGAATCAAAATCAGAATTTTGATCAGCTTTAGTTGTGTGTACAACTAAAGCATTGTTTACATTTCCGAGGCGAATATCTCATTTATGTTCGAAAAAGATTTCAGTTATCTGTTTGGATTGGTCTTGCTCTTATGTCCATCGTATTTTTCATGCTGAATTGAATATGGTCTATGTTAATTATGTTTTATGAATATGTCCTGAAGATGGTCTATTAGACCGAAACGTCCGACGTTGACATTATATTAACATTAAAACGGCATAATTGCATATTAGGATTTTTGTTTGTTTTTTTTTTTCGTATATTTTTCTTCATACTGTCGGATCTATATCCATATATTTGTTTATATATATATATATATATATATATATATATATATATATATATATATATATATATATATATATATATATATATATACATATATATATTTTATATATATATATATATATATATATATATATATATATATATATATATATATATATATATATATCCCATATATTTCTTCATATATATATATATGAATTGGCGTTAACATCTACTGGATTGACCGCGCAGATAATGATATGTATTTGTTGATTAAAGCAACAGAAAGTTTGTTCATTCTTGTATTTTCTATTTACATGGATTCAAACGATAACCACTATAGGTTTGTTAATGAAACTTTTTAATTTACAGTTTAAACTAAATTGGACAAGTCTTCATATGAATTTCGGGATTTCAGAATTTAGATCTTCATTATTCATCAGTATATCATAATATATATGTGTCGTTGCAAATTTAAAAAAAAAAATACAAGAAAAAAACAATGCTGTTTTTCATAAAATTCTCATGCAGTCACACATAAATGTGTAAACACTTATTCTTCGTAGTATAGATTTCACTTTATTACTGAATTAGTATTGTAGTTTGTTAAATATGATTCTATCAAAATAGGGCTTCCATTAAGAACAACTTACAGGAATTTGCTTATTTCTATATTTATATGACTTTTCCTCCTGTCAAACACATACTAATTTTATTTATCTATCTTTCTTCTCTCTCTCTCTCCCTCTCTCTCTCTCTCCCTATATATATATATATATATATCAGCACTTTCCACTTCGCCATCAATATATATATATATATATATATATATATATATATGTTTGTGTGTCTGTGTGTGAAGTAGATATACATAGAATAAATCAGTAATTTCAGTAATTTTTATGTAATTAATAGCCAATTCATTTTGCTAATAGTAAATGCGCGCATTGTGCTGTTCGGGTATTTATTATAGTTAATACGCAAACAGCACAATGCTTTCTAAACATATCTGGGAAATTAAAAACAAAACAGACATCACACCAAAAATGTCTTGGAAAATAAGGAAAAGATCATCAGCCTACAAAAACCAATCCAAAACTTACAAACTTCACTTGGAGGGAAAAAATAGCTATCATTACATTCCCAGACCAAAATAAATTATTAAATAAACGATCCGAGCTCATTTCAAAATGCAGACATCAAATCGAACTTTTACTACGTAACTTAAAAATCGAAAACTGAAAAAATAAATAAACAAAACGACAATAAAATAAGTAAGATAAATTAACCCAAACAAATCACACCCATTAGAATAGACGAAATAGAATAAATAAAAAAATTAAAATCAATGAATCCAAATAAATAAAGTAAATAATAAACAAATTACCAAACCATTATGACCAAAATATTAGTTAGATTATAAAAATAAAGCCAAAAATCGGACAAAAATTTAGCTATGACTGTTATATGACGATCGAAAACCGAAAAGAGTAAATTAAAATGTACAGTATAAGTGAAGAGTAAAAACAAATAAAATAAATTAATCTAAATTAATCCAAATAAATAAAAATATAAACTAACAAATCGATAAATTAATCGTTAAAAAAAAAGATTATCAATCCAAATAAATAAATGAAGTAATAAATAAATTAAAAAAATTTTCCCGCCAAAATAATAGTTAGAATAAACTACAGCAATCAACCCTAAAATTGTATAAATAGCTTTATCTTCCTAAACCTAAACAAAACTATGAAATAAGCGATACAAACAAATTTTACTACGTTAATAAAACACCGATTAAAGTAAAAATAAATAAATATATAAGATAAGAAATAAAAATAAAAAATGAAAATAAAAATAAATAAAAACAAGCAAAATAGTTTAACCCAAATAAAAAAATAAAAAAATAAACAACTTCGATGAAATAACCGCTAAAATAGACTACCCACAATGCACCACTGACCCGTATATATAAATAGCCAAGAAAAAAAACAGTACTCGTGGCCTGGCAATTGCGTCTAGCATGAAACAGTCTGTCACCTCTAAGTTTTGACGTCAATGTTCACTTTTATATTTATACACGCTCTATCTCTGATATTCAGCACTTTATCCCATAAATATAGTACACCTTAAGACTATATATATATATATATATATATATATATATATATATATATATATAATGGTGCGGTAAAAATAAATACCAAAAATACGGAAAGCTAAAAATCAAGCAAAAACTTGAGGAATCTTCGCGTTGAATAGTTCATCGCTTTTAATACTGTTAAAATAATAGCAGTTTCAAGGTTCAAGTCTGTTTCTTGCAGGAAGAAACTCCAAGATTTTCACATAATATATATATATATATATATATATATATATATATATATATATATATATATATATATATATATATATTGTGTAAATGTATGTCAAAGTTGAAAAGATTACGTATGATTTCGGACTTCTTCGACCGCATCAAAAGAAAATATTTTTTCGTTTGTCAGACATTTTCCCCAATATATTAAAAATTATATATCTTTATATGATATATATATATATATATATATGTATGTATGTATCTATATATTTTTTAAAATAAAGTATACCGCAAACGTTTTTGGTTGAAATGTATTTATATTTTTTTATCTTAAAATATATATCTTTACCCTATTTTCCATAATTCTGCTACACGGGTTCCTGGTTTCGCGACCTTTATCAAACAAAGTGTAGATATTTCCATAAATTATAAAAAATGAATGTTTTACGTGGTAGCGATTCAAATGTCTTTCTTGGACTGGTGATAAGAGATCATATATATATATATATATATATATATATATATATATATATATATATATCAGGGAGTTAGAGTTAGAGAGGGATAGAAGAGGAGTCATAACCTGAAATAACGCTCAGTATTATCCCTGAATAAAAGCAAATGAGCAAAGCAACTTTCCCCATTCCAACTTATCTTAATTCTCAGAAAAATAACGAAAATGTCACGTGATAAGTGAATAAAAAACGCTTGTATAGCAATTGTGAGTTTAATTCTTTTATTGGTTAATACAGTTTTAGATTCAATAAAAACAATGCGATTCAAAACTAATATAAATGATAGAAACGACAAGATTAAACAAAATCGTAGAAGGTGACAGCCTACGATGGTAGATTAAATAAGAACTAAGTTTCCCAGATCAAAGAAATAGGATAGGGTTTGTTACTACTATGATGTCACGTCCGTTGGTCATACTGGCTTTGATTACGTGTTTTTTGATGCGGTTAACCTTGATAGAATTTTAAACTGAACCCTATATTTAAGCTTCCGGGGGGGGATGTTTTTTTCGTTCCGTGTCTATGTCTAAGGTAATATGATTTCTCAACCTGTTCTTATTTAGTACAGCTCAGTTATTTCTCAGAATGTACCCACTGGTCTAAATATGTATTACTCGATCTGGGGATTGAAATCATAATTATTATGGTCGTAAATTCAGGAACCAATATTTGAATCCAGTAGTCTCCTTGACAGTCCTGAATGTAGAACTCAGGGAGACTGGGCAATCGATAACTGAGTAAGAAGAAATAAGAACTAGACGAGATATTCCTAGACATTGATAGGAGAAAAAATCAATCTTCCTCTGTAGATTAAATACTGGGTTCAGTTCGAAAATGACTGAAGGTAAGCCGGATGTAGGCCGGAGGGTAGAATATTAGAAACGATTTGATAACAATAACAATGATGAGGAAAATAATCACTGGTGTAATTTGTGCAAATAATAACTCTACATCTCAGAAATAAAACATCTATACATCTATCTATCTATCTGGGTCCTTTCCATACTATCTATCTATCTATCTATCTATCTATCTATCTATCTATCTATCTATCTATCTGGGTCTATTCTAATCTATCTATCTATCTATCTATCTATCTATCTATCTATCTATCTATGTGGGTCTATTACAATCTATCTATCTATGTGGGTCTATTACAATCTATCTATCTATGTATCTGGGTCTATTCCTATCTATCTATCTATCTATCTATCTATCTATCTATCTATCTATCTATCTATCTATCGCTGTCTATTCTTATCTGTTTATCTGGGTCTCTTCCTATCTATCTATCTATCTATCTATCTTGGTGTATTTCTTTCTTGCTCTATTTCTTTCTTTCTTTCTTTCTTTCTTTCTTTCTTTCTTTCTTTCTTTCTTTCTTTGATTTCCGATTCAAACGCAAACATAAAATACTAAACGGCTCATACTCATCTTTCCAATGAGAAAATCTCCAAATGACCTTCATATTGCCGACTGCTCAGCACTTGACCAAACAGCCCATTGACTACATTGGCTTTAAATACCCAATTCGGCTAATCGGTCCTCTTTCATGTTGATAACCCGCAGGATGTAATTGCCGCGGAGAAACGGCCAAAAGCGCACGAATGCCAACGTGCATTTGGAGCGCACAGATTATTTCGACCGGAAGCCTAGAACGTGATGAGAATAGATTACATTCAATTATCAACACGCCGTGGGTCACGGATTTGAAGATGGCGAGATTCGCTGGTCATTTCCGTTGTCTGTTGAAATGAACGGACGATTGAAATCGCAGGCTGTGGCCAACGTTGCGAATTGACAAATCTCGAACAGTCCGGAGTTTATTTATTTATGTACTGGCAAGGATGTTCAGCGTTACCCAGTTAGCGAATTTGCAGAGATTTTCACATCCTATTGTTTCACTTTTTTTGTTATTCAAATTTGCGAGTGAATGAAAAGAGAAAATCGTATTTATTTATCTTCACAGAATATCTTTGAATTGTTTAAATAATTTGTCTTTTTTTCTGAGGATACGAAAGGCGTTACAAATTTGGTGAAGCTACTTGATTTGGTTTGCTTTGTGCGACACGCTGAGGCGATCATGTATCTTTCGAGGCATATTTTTTCCAGCAGTAGGTTGCCATTTCTACTGTGGTAGACCAGTTGTCGCCCAAGGCTCAAGAACTCAGCCAGTCTTGCTATTTATCCATAGCTGGGCTGAGAAAAAGAGGAGTCACATCTTTCCTAAGTGTATTTGCACGTAAGTGAATATAATGGCTTCGAGTGGAATTCGAACTTGGCTCTCCGATTCCTAAATCCGAGCCGCTATCCATTACTCCACCGTGCCTCCCTTATTCCACCTTAGGTTAATATCGTGTATGTTCTGCTTCTATTTTACAAGGTAACTATATAAGGCTCTAAATAAATTAAATGGCCCAAAGGACGAAAATGGAGAAGAATAAATGTGGCATCATTTTGTAGATTAGTATTCCTTAGACTTTCTTTGTATCATAGCATTTTTCAGAATCGAAAATATTTATTGTACTCAAATTAAAATTAAAGAATTATTTGTATGTTATGAATAATTAAGAGAGGTCTCACCTTGTTTTTCACTCTCCAATTTGAGAGAGCTATTTCTGTTTGCCTGCACTATTAAAGGACGCTATAACGAACCTTGTATTTTTAGTTGAATAAATCTTTCTTAAAGCTTACACCTGCGTACTTTTCTCATTACACTGTACTTTATATTTATAAATGTTAAAATTGAGTCTTTGCTTAAGTCATTGATAGCAACGTTGTAGTTATATGTATTTTTGAGTTCGTCATAGTAGACTAATTGTTTGAGGTGGTCCGTGGGTCGCACTCCATGGCACA
Source organism: Acanthosepion pharaonis (assembly GCA_903632075.3). NCBI lineage: Eukaryota > Metazoa > Mollusca > Cephalopoda > Sepiida > Sepiidae > Acanthosepion > Acanthosepion pharaonis. The sequence goes on along the minus strand of CAHIKZ030000245.1, from coordinate 440,529 downwards.
CGCACTTTAGCTGACACAATCTGCTGCGCCAAATCGAGGCTTGATAGCCAGGTTCATGATGATAGCTTGCATCGGGCTGCCGATCGTCCGGCCGTCAGATCGTGTTTAGTCTTTTCCCTTCTTTGAATCTTTACTGCAATGGTTGAACCTACTAGCATGCGGGCGTCACTTCAGATCAAACATAGTACTCATTTCGCAAAGAAGGAAATGTCGATGAGCACCTCAAATAATCGGCAACAATTTCCACAAAAGACGACGACGATGTACAACCATGTGCAAATTTAACAACCGCTTTAGTTTCTTTTCTTTCAACATACGGTCAGTTTTTGACCCACTGGAGTGACAGTGTGTTATTGATTTCTATTTTACCTCAGATTAATTCATTTGCAGTGGTTTGTAGCAATATGGATCTATTTTCGGGATGTATGATGAAATTTGTTTGACCTTGAAAAATATTGCGTCATCCGTGATTGCATCAGATTTTTATCAAACTCAGACACTATTGTCTCGCCTCTCGATTGGAGTAATGTCAGTCACAGATTCCCATTACCCCAAGGAAGCTTCCAAAAATTGTAATGCTGCACAAACACAGTGGCAAGCCTTACCAGTGAGTAAAACAAAGTACTAAATATTGGCCCAGAAACTCCTGATTTAAATCCAATCGAGAATCTGTGGTCAATCTGCAAGGAACATGGATTGGACATACAAAGTACTAACACATGCACTGAGTCATATTTCACTGGAAAAATATGAAAAAAAAGTAAAGAACGCAATTATTCGCTTTGTTTCAATTAATTTGCACAATGGTGTAGTAGGAAATATGAAAAGTCAATGACATGTCCCGTTTGTTAAGTAAATTTCCTAACCTACGGAAGCTGAAAAAATATATGCTCAATTCCGTATTTTTGCCATTTTTTGAAATATCCAAAACTTGAGTGCTTAATTGATCAAAATATATGGAAAAAAAGCAATCCTGAATATGATTTTCAAAAAAATTAAAAATATAAATAATAAGAAACAAAGAAAAAAAACATTCATCCTAATTTTAAGATATTTCGGAGTTTGGATTCGCTCGGGAATTCATTTTACAACGAATTTACATAGCAAACTGGATCTCCTATTAACTTTTACAAAATTTAATTTTTTTTTTTTTTGTTATTCGTGATCTGAAATGCTTAATCTACAGAAAAATGGAAAAATAAAAATAAATAAATAAACTATTATTTTTTGTATATTTCTGGTCTCAGTGTCTATTGTTTAAATCCTCCAATTACCGTTATTCCAATTCAGGTGAACTGCATTATGATTTCGAAGGCGACATTGATTACTGGGAAAATGGAGTGTGACGAAAGAATCGTGGCGAGGCAAAAGTTTCTTGTTGAAAAAAGGGAAAATCCTTGAGTTTTTGCCGTTTTCTGTTTGTTTAATATTCATTTAGAACATTTTATCATTTGTCACAATATCTTCTCTCAATCATTTGTGTTAAATGTCCTTTCAGAATATGATTACGGCTCTTCCCAACTTCCTGTCTATTCTTACTTTAAGTAATGTTTCATCATTTATCATCCCACCTTGTCATCAATTCGCTCAAATCCGACAAAAGTTTTAATTGCTGTTACTCACGGTTCACACGCATTCAGTCCTGTAAGCTTTTAATTCACCAGAACTTCTTTTCTCATCGAATATTCCAGGATTTCTTTTCTCATCGCATATTCCAGAAATTCCAGTTGTCTTTTTATAATGGTAAGCATGAGTTTCGTTAGACTTCCTATTTTCCTTAAAACGTCCACGTTGCTCACATGCTCTGTCTATGATATTCGGAGCAATTGATGGTAGAACCATGTCGCTGTAGGTTCACGTCACATCTTTATCTGTGTAGAGATTTTCCGTCATTTATTATTTTACTAATTCAGGGGAGAATTTCTTGTTCATGGTTCATATCATTACCGGACGATTCTTATCTCAGAAAATGAGTTAACGAAGCCTGCATTCTGTCTACATTTCTTAGTTGAAGAATTAACATTATTTATACTTGAACTATTGTCCTTATCATTGGCCTTGTCTTATCACAATATTTCGGCCGTTGGGGTCTCTGGTGTTCATCAGGTGTATGTCGATCCTGGTAGACGTAAAGAAATTTAGAACTGTGTCATTTATTTGATCTATGGCGTAGTGGATTAAAGTGATGGTTTATGAATTTGGTGACAGTAACTGTGAGTTCAATCCCTGGTCCCGGTAGTGCAGTGTTAAAGGGAGTGGAAAATAGTCGAGAAGAATTAAATCCGAACAAAATGAGATATCCTTACATATTAACTGCGGTGCGTGAAAAATCTAACAATGAAGATTAAATAAACATTCCTTGAACGTTATCTGTAGCAAACATGAAGGTCGGAGGATATAACAGCCGAAACGTAGTGATAATAATGGCAAATATGAGGACAGGAATCTGAGCGTAAATAATGTAAACTATTAAATCTCTTTTATGATTACGAGAGATTCACGAAGGAAAAAATTATAAAAAGTGGGAAAAGTTTTTGATTTTTTTTTTTGTAACGCGTTTCAGTCTGATGGAATCCTAAAGAACGAAAACCCTCACATTGTTTTTTTTTGTTTTTTTCAATTTGTCATACATTTTTCCCCATGTATATAAAGTTGTAGCCTCTGTCTGTCGAGGATTTTGGAGATAGACCACGCCCATAAACTTATATATTCTGAAACAACATTACCCAGGGTACTCGGATAAGTATATTTTATTTTCATCAAAGTGAAGACTAGGGGAACAAACCCCACTCCCTTTTATTTAAATTAAGTTTAAATTTGAACAAGGAAATGACTATCCAAAATATAGAAGCAAAAAACCAGAAGATGGAGGTAACATCGGTAAGATCATTGTGTAACATTGAAAAATGATTTAAAATCAATCATTTTCTAACAAAAAATTGTGTGACACGCAGAAAGGCGGGGGTAATTCTGCTAATATATATTTTAATATATATATATATATATATATATATATATATATATATATATATATATATATATATATATATATGAACATTGAAGTCAACGCATAGAGGCGACAGTCTGACACTGCTAGACACAATCGTCAGGCCTGACGATTGCATATAGCATGAAACAGCCTGTCGGCTCTAAGTGTGGACTTCAATGTTCACTTTTATAATTACACACGCTCTATCACTGACATTGAGCATTTTATCCCATAAATATAGTACACCTTAAGACTATATTTCTTCATATATATATATATATATATATATATATATATATATATATATATACACATACACACGGTGACGCATACACATGCACAGACACACTTACACAAACACAAGGGCACACAAAAAGAGGACAAAACTCAATTTCACACCAATAATAAGAATATCCTAATCAGTGCATGGATTAATAACATCATACTTTGTATAAAGACAGCAAAAAATAAGAAAAACGACAATCAATTGTTGAAATCTCCTGACGAGAGGACAGAATAATTACGGAAATGTTTGTCTACGAAACACTAGTGTCGAATATAACTAAAAAAAAACAGATAATGTGAAAATGCTGTTTTAGCAACCAGGAATAATAAAAATATTAAGAAAAATATATGCAATACATTTCGCGCTTATTTGAGTACTTTTATGTCCTTTGATTTCGTTTATTTTGTTTTACGGCATATCAACCTCAATGGGTTATTTAATGCCGACAACATTTTTAGGATAGATTCGTATGAATAGAATATGTATTCTTTGGTTTAGATTGGTTTGGATTATTTTGCTTTACGGCATATCAACCTCAATGGGTTATTTAATGCCGACAATATTTTTAGGATAGATTCGTATGAATAGAATATGTATTCTTTGGTTTAGATTGGTTTGGTTTATTTTGTTTTACGGCATATCAACCTCAATGGGTCATTTAATGCCGACAACATTTTTAGGATAGATTCGTATGAATAGAATATGTATTCTTTGGTTTAGATTGGTTTGATTTATTTTGTTTTACGGCATATCAACCTCAACGGCTTATTTAATGCCAACAATATTTTAGGATAGATTCGTATGAATAGAATATGTATTCTTTGGTTTAGATTGGTTTGGATTATTTTGTTTTACGGCATATCAATCTCAATGGGTTATTTAATGCCGACAACATTTTTAGGATAGATTCATATGAGTAGAATATGTATTCTTTGGTTTATTTTGCTTTACGGCATATCAACCTCAATGGGTTATTTGATGCCGACAAGTTTTTATTGCTGGTAATTACTTTTTTCAGGAAAGTATCGCTGGTAATTTTTTTTTCAAAAATGAATTGCTGGTAAAAATGTTTCCAAAAAATTATTGTGGTATTAAACCCCATTTTTATACTTTCACAGTGCTTCGATCTCTCTTTGTGCGGGGGTGCAGATAGCCATTGCCCACAGCTGGGAACCCGACAGGAGCCACCACCTAGCGTCAAATAAGACCCTCCTCAAAACCTCCCGACCAGGGTCCCGCTGCCAAATGTAGTTTATCTTCATACCCAGGACGCGGATGTAGTTTATCTTCATACCCAGGACGGCCATAATAGTTGGTAAAGAAAATCTGTTTTTACCTGGAACCAAACAGCCAGACTTTAATCCAAATATGTACAAAACAGTAAACGCTGTACATTTTTAGCCAACGAGTTTATAAATAGAATAGGATAGAGAAAGAGAAGAAAGATAGAAGCATGTGCAATGATAGAAAAGTGAATTATCTGAAATGAAGGAAAGAAAGATATCCAGAAGAACAAAAGGAAAACTAACAAGCATTAAAAAAAAAAAATGTCTGCAGAGTCGTGTGTAATAAGCGGGGAACTTCAACACCTTCGTTTTCGTTGGTTGAATTGGACAAAATCGAGCGGAAAGAACAGTCAATTAAATTAGGATGGTGGCTTTATTGATTGGTCGTCGGACACTGGACGTGACAAGTCGCGACAAAGATAAATGAGTGGATGTGATTTAGCACTTTCAAACCAAAATGAGTACGGCTAGTTCATTAAATTTGGGGTTTGCGAATAAAGGACAGGAAGAATGAGAGGGTGGAGTGCAAGTTACAAGAAAGATAAAATTTTGTCTATCTGTCTATCTATCTATCTATCTATCTATCTAAATATTGCTACATTTATTAATAATTATGCAGACCTTTTATATCGCTTTATTTGATTGTCCTCTCTCTCTCCCTCTCTCTCTCTATATATATATATATATATATATATATTAGTGATTAACACACACACACACACATATATATAATATGTAAATATATATATACATACACACACACACACACACACACACACACACACACACACACACACACACACACACACATATATATATATATATATATATATATATATATATATATATATATATAAGTTTCAAGAGGATAGAATTCAGGTAGAACTCAATGTCCAGGACAGAGTAAGAATATAATAAAAAGTCTTAAACACTAATATTCCATGGTTATAATTTATTACATTAAAAATCAGAAATAATAAATCCGGAACTAAAAAATAAAATTTAGTGAGAGTGTATGTATGAGAGTGTTGGACGGATGTGAGATGTCAATGAGAGCTCCGGAGAGGGGTAACAGACGAAAGAAGAACAGCAAGGCTTAAAATTGAAGGTGGGGATTAAAATTTAACAGAGAGAAGTTTTAAAGAAGTTTTATTTTTTATTCCCGGTGTTATGTTTTCTGATTTCTTTTTGAATTTGTAGGTCTGATGAATTGGATTCCAATGAAATAAATTATAACCATGGAATATTAGTGTTTAAGCCTTTTTTAATATATATATATATATATATATATATATATATATATATATATATATATATATATATATATGTCGCTTTCTGCTATATTTCTCAAGTTCTATCTTCGGTCAGTCGCTTCTAGATGTCTCTGAAACAATTGTTTCTATATTTTCTCATGTTCTTGCAATATATCCACAGTTCCATTTATATATATCATATAATTCTCCTTTACAGAACAATAAGCGAGAGTTTACAATGTAACTAACTGAAGATCTCATTCATATTATTCGTGATGTCTTCGAGTGCCTTTGTCGCCATATAAATCTGTCAAACCTTGGGAAAATCTCCGGGTTCTTATGGCACGCCATTTGTAATTTGCCTGGACCTGCTCTTGGCTTTAGCACAATGATGTAAGGTAAATGTTGTTGATATTTCTATTAATTGGTATACGATCTAAATTTGGAGCTTATTTCAGTGTTTTCAGATTCAACTACACGATATACGACGTTTGACACATAGTATGTGGTAAAGAAAATCTAAACAGTCATAACTTGAGCCAAACAACAATATTTTAATCTAAATACGTACAACCTTAAAAGCGATACTATTTAACCTTTTGAGCGTTGACCTCTGATTTATTATTGGTAGAGAAAATGACGTAATGCCTCGTCACCGATTGGACATTGGTAGAGAAAATGACTTAATGCCCAGGTACGATTGACGGTGGATTAAGGGCTGTAACTGTTTTTATATTTACCGTGAAACATTACATAGTAATTATTTATGAATTTTGACTCAGTAGCTCAGGCAGAAGTGTTAAAATTGTTCAGGATCGCAGGGCTCAAAGAATTAAGCATTATTGAAAGCCACAGACAAAATATGAGAAAATTCATTATATTCTAACTTGAATAGACATTATTAAAAATATAGTGAGCATTCCTATAAGAAATGGTATTTCTATTAATTATACTTTCATTAAGTAAAGGATTGTATTGTTGCTACACAGTGCAATGTTTATGATCAGCGTGTAGTACCTGTGCAGACAGTGAAAAAAATGGACATGCCCACGCATATATGGTTACAACAGTTGAGACTAGAGTATAATTAAGTGAATATGGCTCTAGTAGCCAGAATGAAATAATCTTACTTCAGGAACCTATACAATGATCCCATGGGAGACCAGCATATATCTCTTTTGATCATTTTGACTGAAGAAAATATTACGAGTGGGGGGGGGATAAGGACGCCATGATGAATCTAAAAATGAGATTTTACATATCTATACATTTCTTTAAACCTTTGAGCCCTGACCGCTGTTTTACCGGTGGTAGAGAAAAAAAATGACTTAATGTTAAACAGTTGTAGTGAAAAATGACGTAATATTCGGCCAACCGGTTGAGACGGTGGTAGAGTCTGGTGAACAACAGAGAGCAGTTTCGTTTTTGAGGCATTAAAGTTAACCAGCCAATACCTGCCCCAGTCCACAACCGATTGGAGGTCATTTTCAAGACAAACGGCCAGGTTAGTTTTGTCGGCGACACCAGATTTGTTTTTGAGGCCGGAGTAAATAGTAGCGTCGTCCGTATGATCTCATTTTTGTAATTCGTGATGTTTATAAGTCATCTTGTTACGATGTGAAATTTCTTTTCCCCTTTCGATCTGTGCTGTCTTTACAAAATGTTTCTAGTTGAGACGATATTTGACAGAGAAGATCATGTAAGAGACATATACTTTGACAAACAAATCGCTGTTCATTACCTCAGATACTGAGTCACATTTTTAGATGATTTAATGACAGAATGAATAAGACGAGTAGTGTTCGGAGGGAGTGTAGCCATTTAATTTAATCTCAAAATAACCTATATACATTAACTGTCATAATAATTCTTCATATTTTTAGGACTCCTTAAAAATATCAGTCTTTCCCGCCATTTTAAAACAGCTACTTTCAAGATTGTTATAAACTGTATGGTGTAATGTATGTCGGCTCGGAATTTGGAATCTGAAAGCCAAGTTTAAAATACAGTTGGGCTCGTTATATTCACTTACGAAAAAATATTCTTGGGAAAAGTATGAAGCCATCTCTTCTATAGGTTCCGGCACTTCGATATCCTCCCTTGTCATAAAAATTAGTACTGAATAGTGAGTTCGATCCTCACTAGATATTTCATACTTTCAACCTTGCGTTACGTCTAACCAGTCTACCTATGATAGAAATGATGACCTACTGTAAGAAAATCTACCTCGTCATTCATGAATCGAAAGAGACATGATCATCCAGGTGTGTATCGTATATGACCCTTACCCGCCCGACTGGTCAGCTTCTACGCCTCGTTTTCATTTGTCAACTTCTGCCTTGGAATAAGTCAAGAATTCTCTAAACTCAATATCAAGTTGATAGCAATGTGTCGATATAAAGTCATACCAATATTTCCGACAGAGTGAATAGTCAAGATCATTTTCTTGATGAATACGACAATCTCCCAGCACACAACTTCATTCAATGGTGCAGTGCAATTGAATGGGAAACTGCTCAGTAGTTTTTCTGTCCGAACATGTGTAGTAAGTTATAAAGTTACATCTAAGCTGTGTAATATGTTCTCGAGTTATTCTACATGACTGAATATTTTCAAGATATATCTTGTTCTTTGTGTACAACTAGTTGTAGAAAAGGGAGATCACCGTTACCTGTGGAATGAGGTTGAAATAATAGACAGAGAGCATCACTGGAAAATATAAAAACTTAAAGAATCAGCACTTATGCTAGGCCACAAAAATCTCCTGAGCCGACAAAGCATAGAAATGAATACAATATGGGAACCAGTAATAAAGAGTACAAGAGAAAAGCAATAAATGCCAACACAAAAGCTATGGTAAAAAATGCAATAATAACAAAAATTGCAATATGAGCACTGGTAAGAAGAATTAGGTTTATATGTCCCAAATGTTTATATACATATGTCCTCAAAGACACATGGCCTAGTGGATAAAGACGTTGGTTAGTTGCAGTGACTTGACCCAAAGAGTGGTGAATTCAATACCAGACCACAACAGCGGTGAAACAAAAACTTGGAGAATTGAGTAAAAGGGAAATAACTGAGACATCCGGAAGAGGCATGGCACGTGGAACTAGAAATAAACGGTCCGGTTCGAAATTACAATCTCCTGAAGAAAGCCGGGGCGTACAACGTCGTGAATATTGCAATGAGATTAACAGTCCGAATAATGTAAATAATGCAAGTGACTAGTTGTAAATTCAAACTATTTACAGCCTTCTGCTATTTTATAGATGGCACCGCGATGGCTTTTGCAATATATGCAAATCTTTCAATAAGTCTTGTTTTCAAGTGTTACGTATAATTCGATGATAATAAACATGCTTTAGCCTGTGATTTTCAAACGAGGTTTGTTTTAATATGATTGTGTAAACTGAGTTAAGTGCCAGACAGGGTTTGTTCCGCAAAGTTCTTTGCACAAATTCTTCGTTCGACATTCCAATCTGCGCTGATCCAGAAATTACATTTTCTATCTGCAGAGAAGTTGTTTTTTTTTTTTTTTTTACTTTTTTTCTCTTTTTCCGATTTTTTTGTTTTTTTATGTTTTACAATCTTATTTTTTTCTTTTTTGTGTCTCTGTTGTTGTTTTTTCTTCCTTTTTTGATTTTCCTCTATTACTTCATGTTTTTCTTCTTCAATATTTCTTCTTGTGGTTCTTTTTATTTGGCTTCTTCGTTTCCTCTTATTCTTTCTTCTTTTTCTTCTTCTTTTTCGTCTTCTTTTTTCTCTTTAGATTTTTTTCTTCTTTTTGCTCTCTATCGTATTCTTCTTATTATGTTATCTTCCTCTTTTTCTTTCTCTATCTTCTTCTTAATATTCCTCTTCTTCTTCTTTTTCTTCTTCTTTTTCTTCTTTATCTTCTTCTTTCTCTTTATCTCCTTCTTTCTCTTCATATTCTTCTTTACCATCTTTTTCTTTCTCTTTACCTTCTTCTTCTTCTTTTTCTTCTTTCTCTTAATCTCCTTCTTTCTCTTCATATTCTTCTCCTTCTTTACCTTCTTTTTTCTCTTTATCTGCTTCTTCTTTCTCTATCTTCTTCTTTCTCTTTACCTTCTTCTTCTTCTTCTTTCTCTTTATCTTCTTTCTCTTCATACTATTCATCTTTATCATCTTCTTCTTTCTCTTTACCTTCTTCTTATTCTTTCTCTTTCGTTTTCTTCCTCTTTCTCTTCATATTCTTCTTCTTTTTTATCATCTTCTTCTTTCTCTTTACCTTCTTCTCCTTCTCCTTTCCCTTCTTTCTGTTTATCTGCTTCTTTCTTTTCATATTCTTCATCTTTACCATCTTCTTCTTTCTCTTTACCTTTTTCTTCTTCTTTTCTTTCTCTTTACTTCTTCTTCTTTCTCTTTATCTTCTTCTTTCTTTTCATATTCTTCTTCTTCTTTACTATCTTCTTCTTTCTCTTTACCTTCTTCTTCTTTCTCTTTATCTTCTTCTTTCTCTTTACCTTCTTCTTCTTCTTCTTCTCTTTCTTTCTCTTCTTCTCATCATATTCTTCTTCTTTACCATATTCTTCTTTCTTTTTACCTTCTTCTTCATCTTTCTCTTTATCTTCTTCTTCTTCTTTTTCTTTATTTTCTTCTTTCTCTTCATATTCTTCTTCTTTGTCTTTATCTTCTTTCTCTTCATATTCTTCTTCTTTGTCTTTATCTTCTTCTTTCTCTTCATATTCTTCTTCTTTATCATCTTCTTCTTTCTCTTTACCTTCTTCTTTTTCTTCTTTCTCTTTATCTTCTTCTTTCTCTTCATATTCTTCTTCTTCTTTACCTTCTTCTTTCTCTTTACATTCTTCTTCTTTATCTTCTTTCTCTTCATATTCTTCTCCTTTGATTACCTTCTTCTTTTTTCTTTACCTTCTTCTTCTTCTTTCTCTTTATCTTCTTCTTTCTCTTCATATTCTTCTTTTTTTCTTTTCTTCTTCTTTCTCTTTACCTTCTTTTTTCTCTTTCTCTTCTTCCTCTTCTTATTTTTCTACTTATTCTTCTACTTCTTTGTCTTTGTTTTTTCTTTCTCTTTATTCTTTCTGTTTTTCTTATTCTATTCTTTATCTTCTTCATTCAGCATCTTTATGCCATCTTTTGTCTTTCTCTTCTTCATTCTTAAATGTTTTACGCTGCCTTCAAGAATTCGTTAAACCTTTAATCTCTAATCAACACGTTTTCTTTATTTTTTTTCATCATTCCAAACGGTACTTTGATTCAATTTACGTAGAGAATAATTCTAATCCAAATGTCCACATTACTGATAAGTACTGCCATTGCTTATAGTCAATAGAGCTCTTGTTTCCCTGCTAAAAAAACATTAACTTAATTTTTCCCCTCTTCCTTCTTTGTTATTTCGCAAAGTTTACCATTTTCTTGCACATTTTAATGCTTTCTTTTAATTTTTAATGCCTTGGTGAATTTGATTTCTGTCTTTTAAATAAGCCGTCTGTCTTCAGTAAACTCGATCACAATTGGAGATATGTTAACGCGTTCTACACTCAGTAGAATTTAATTCTTTTAATTACCAGACTCTAAGTGAAATGTTTATTGATCAAGGTACCTCTTAAGCAACAGGCCAACATGGCTGAACAATAGAATGTTGGCGTCGCTGATCAGTTTTTTTTCTTTTACTCAATTCCAGGATTTCATTATCTTCCTCACTTTGCTATTTTATTTTTTCTTCATCTTCTCCCCACTTTTTTCTCACACGTTTTCCTTCATTTTGTCCATTCTTTAATTTCTTATTCACTTCTTTCTTTCTTTTTCCTTGTGCCTTTTAAAATATTCGGTTCGCTAACTTCTTTTGATCCATTTAGATTTCATCTTTCATTTCTGATTCTTCAACGTTTTCTTCTTTACTTTTGCTTTTAATTTTCATCAACTTCTTTGACTTTCAATTTCTTATCACTTTGTACATCTCTTCATATTTGATTTTTCTATTCTTCTTCAATTTTCTCTTTATTTTTTTTTGATCCTTCTCTCGTCTTCCATGTCACTTTCACTTTCACTTTCACTTTCATTTATTTCTTGTCTTCCCCTTCTTTCCATTTTGATTTAATAAAAATAAATTTACTAAATTCACCCATTCCTTTCTTTCTTTCTTTCTTTCTTTCTTTCTTTCTTTTGATTCTGTGATTATATTCTTTTTCTGTTTTTGAAATAACTAAATTCACGGATGAATTTCTTTCTTTTATTTTGAAATTTTTCGTCAGCATCATCATTTTATCAGTAATTAAATCTAACGGTTTTATGTTTTTCTTTTATTCTTCGTTTTATTCAATGGGTAAGTCATTTTAAAAACATTTTTCAGTGACTAATTTCACTATAGTCTAGCTTTTTTATTTTTTCATTTTCTTATCACTGTCATGTTTTTATTCAACTAAATTCACTGATTTTTCTTTCTTTCTTTGTGTCTTTCTTTCTTTTTGGTCTTTCTTTCTTGCTTTGAAATCGTTTTTTATTTATTTTCTACATTTATTTCTTTATCTGTAATTTGTTAATTCTCATATATTTATTTTTCTACTAATTTCGTATTTCTACTAAAACATCTATCGCTTAACAAGTTATTCTCGCTAACCAACACTCTAGAATGTAATTGCCGTAAAAAGAGCATTTATCATAGGAATAATAATTAACAAGAAAATCACGTAATTCGAATCGTTTTTTTTTTTTTTGAGTTCGGTAAATACATGGATACTCTATATTCTGTAGACTTAACCCCAATTAATATCTTTAGGGATCACACCATCAAGAAAGAGATCTGATTCTAATTTAAAAGAACATTACTTCGCGTTGTACAAATTTTGTCACATATGAATATGGCTTTGTGTTTTGCTAAATTATATTCATCATACAATAATGTAGTAAACGTCTTCTTCCCTTTCTTCTTCTTCCCTTTCTTTTTCTTCTTCTTCCTCTTCTTCTTCCCTTTCTTCTTCTTCTTCTTCTTCTTTCATCTACCGTGACCTTTAATGTCGTCGGCGATAATGTCTCTTCACAATCTCCCGTCCTTTGTAGCCGTTAGAAATTCTTTACCCTTTTTACTATCTCTCCTAATCCCATGTCTGTCAATCATTTCCACCATTTCATTACTTAGGCTCTGTTTTATTTTCGTTTGTCCCTATTCCCTTCGATAGGTCCTGTCAGTGTCAAATTTTCCAAGCTCACTTTCCTCACCATGTGCCAAATTGTCTTTTTTCTGATTCTAAGTATAACCATTTTTTTACTTCCATTCTCTCTAAAACTTAAACATTGCTAAGTTGATGGTATTCTCAGAAGAAAAGATATATAATCCTCAATAAGGATTATATATCTTTTCTTCATCTATAATGAAATCGTCCAGCATTCATTGTCATATAGGAAGAGCAATATTACCTATAAATTCACCGCATTTTTCTCTGTTTCCACAGAGCGATTTTCCAGTGAAGTGATTTCTCACCCCAGTGGATGCTTCATAAAATTCGCCTTGTTGCATAGGGATTTAAGTTTTATAAATGACAGATAATCTCTACAATTTTATAGTTGGTAAGCGACTATCAGGAACTAATTCTCTCGAGTAGGATGTACGCTTCGTGAATATTTCATCAGCGAAGTAAAAGAAGCTATAAGATTAGTTTAAATTCCGGCTGAGGTTATTGAGTTCATCTCGTGTTAGGTTGGAAAGAAAGTCCTGTCGCATTTTTGACAGGATAACTTTGAGGGTACTTCTCCGATAGATGCGGTAAATAGACATTGATTTTCACGTTCAATATTCTTCTTTCTTTCATGCCGGAGTCGGTATATTTTTGATCGATTTTATCCTTTCAAAATGGCGTTAGATCAAACCTGTAAAGACATTGAATGAGACATTACTTACATTATTCGGACTATTGTCCTCATCTTTGTCGCCATATTTATTACAACGTTTAGGCCGTTGTACGCTCCGGCCTTCTTCAGGTAGTTGGAATGTCGAACTGAACCCTTTATTTTACTAACTGGGGTAGACTGTTCTAGTTCCACGTGCCATGTTTAATGAATGTCAGTTATCAGTTATCTCCTGTTAATTTCCTTCTGAATGTTCTCCACTGCCTTAACCAGGTATTGAACTCACACACTTTGAGTCCTGTCACTGGGTCTAACTAATACCTTTATCCACAGTGCCATGTGTCCCTGAGGAAATATAGACAGAGACATTGAATGAATTAGAAAGAGGTTCTTTAGCAACGGAATTTGTAAGAAATATCATTCTATCAACGGAAATTCACTTTTAAGTATCTGGGTATGATTTTAGGGCCACTATTAATCAGATGATATTCACTTGAAAACTCCCCCTCACTCTAGATACAAAGACTGGACTTTTGCAAAATGTAGTTTATAAAAATCCTCAGCAAGCTACACGAGAATTAACATGTTCAATGCAAGTCACACTTCGAACTATAAACAAGTTCATATAATCGAACATATTTATATACATGATCACTGAGTCCTTTATCATTTGCCCACTTTATGGTTGGTGTGTGCTTGTCATTGCAGAGAAAACGAGCCTTTTTTTGTAGGATCATTAACAGTGAGGAAACTTGGGTTGTCTATAAGCATGTCTAACGAAAACGAAAATCGTTAGAACTCATTGAAAAACAGTATAATCCATCCGCAAACCATACAGTTCACATCCAAAAAAAGTTAGGCTCTGTGTTTGTTGAAATGGAAAATGTGTCACCTAGCATGAACTGCTCAATGAAAACAAAACAGTTAATGCTGAGAGATGATGGCCTCAATTGCAAGCATTGCACAGACATTTGCACCAAAATCCCCCATCATTGTTAATCGTAAAGTCGTATTGCACTTACACGATAATACAAAACCATCTAATGGCCGAGACACGCTTGAAAAGATTATGCATCAAATATGTATTTTTCTTTATCCCCCTTTAACTCTTGATCATGCTCCATCTCACTATCATCTTTTCAGATCTTTCCAGCATTTTTCTTTATTAATTGTGAAGAGATTGATACTAAGTCAAAAATTAAAATAATATAAAATATAAAGATAAAATCAAGGAAGAATTTCTATGCTTCAGTCTTCAAATACAACATGATATTCCAAAGTAATATTTGTCAAAAAAGTAATGTATCTGTCATTCGTTTCTGCAGCTTAATATGGAAGACTGGCTTATCTAGTCAATCCAGAGTCTTAGAGAAGGATAATTTGGACTTCAAATTAAAAAGTCATAGGCTAACCAGACATGTTGACGCCCATAATAATTCTTATGAATCGGAAAGAGGACATTCCTTACATTGAAGAATCAACTGGATATTCACTGTGTCCAACCCACTTCAATAGGCCGTGGACTACACCTTGCTGCAGAATCCTGGAAACGAGCAAGCCCTGATACACATCAGCCATTCACGCACATGGCGTTCCTAATTGATCGTCTATTAGGACGGCTAGCGAGCGAGTGTACTTAGTTCTCAGATTTTTATTATTAACAGAAAGGGGAGCCGAGCGCGTAAGTCTTCCCCTGCCTCTCCATCAGCAAGTCCTATGTAGTGCCACGTCGTGGCGACACATGGCAACCGAGCACCTTGTGAACTCGAGCTAAACTACAGGGGACGGGGGAGGAGTTTAGCCCCCTTAACATGCGGCATGCAGACCCACCGGTGTGTGGACACGCCCTGGTGCCCATGAGCCAAACCCCAGCTATGGGTTAAATAGCTCCACTGCCTCGTGGAAATATTCGGGAGAAGAAAATGCTAAGGAGTAATCCCTACACAAACCCGAAGTGGATCCCCTAAGGTGGATGGACGGCACTCTGTGCTGCCTTCCGGCAACTCCTTCAGCCGCGCTGGTACCAAACTGTATTGGTTCATCCTCTGCTTTGGACACTGCTAGCGAAGGCTGAGAGGGGGAACTGGACGTCCGGGCCACCCTAGTTCTCCATATATCCCGCCCAGGCTCGTAGCGCACTGGTGAGGACACTCCAGGCGCGACTCCATCGTCTCCATCGATTAGCTAGCTACCCAAGCAGATAGGTGTATTCGGAAACGAACAACATGACATTATCATCGTTTATATGTATCTTTATATTAGTTGTACGAAAATGTCCCCAATTTTAAAAAATCGAGAATAAATTTATTCTCGAATATCTATGGTTCCCAAGGAACATTTTCTGCATACCTAATCAATTTATATACATATTTCAATAATTATCTATATTTGTATAAAGTTACCGGTGTTTCTAATTACCTGTTTGTGTAGTGGTAGGACATTCTCACTGCCCGATAGAGTATGACTGGGTATCCCACCGTTTTTGCGCAGACAAATGAAAAGGATTAAGTTAACTCAGTCCACGCTACATATCTGCAGTATAAGTCACATGTTGGTTATCTTAGTAATGACGAGATCACAAATGTGCCTGAGATGATGCCTGCAACAAGAATCAGCTAGCCTGCCCGGCAGACAGATGTACTTGGAAACAATCAACCATTTTTATAATCAGTATTAACCGTGTGTCAGGCGAAGTAAATAAAAGATATTTTATTTTTATCCCAATTTGCTAGGATTTTTTTCTTTTTTTATTACTTTCTATTTTTTCCTTATTCTTTTTTCAGCCTACATATTTACGCTTTTCTCCTTACTCTGTTTTTTCTTCATTCTCCTGCCATAGACATTAACATCTCTCTCGTATACTTTAGAATACCAATAACTCTTAATCCCTCAATATTTCTTCTCGTTTTCCTTATTCTGTCTTTCTTTCTTTCTTGTCACTTTTTTTTTACTTTCTCTCATAACTCTGTTCTCCGTTTATTCCACCGAACTCGACATCCAATAAAGACGCATTGTTTTTAGGTAAATAAATTTAACGCATGCGCAATTCAGCTGTCTGATAATGACAGGTGAATCGGTCTACAAATCTTTGATCGCATTTTTTTTTACTTCTTTTTCTGGTTAAAATTTGCTTTGCTTCTGATTAATCAACTTATTTTTTTCACTGGGATTGAGTGTGTACTACTAGATGTATTAGCTTTTTTTTTCACTTTATTTGTTGATGTGCCATATTAGCGTTTAAACTTTCCTACATTGAATATTCGATAAAATCTATGATTTTATAAAACAATCATTCGTTAACAATAGTTAATTGTGAAAATAGATTACATATTGAGAAGTATTGGCAGACTAAAAGAAATATGGGCCTTATTCATATTATTCTTCAACAAATTTAAGACACTCAATATAAAGGGTTTATGAATGTAAAATGTTTTGAAATCTTTCGATGTGTCTTGAACAAATCCAGACCGAATATGCCAGCAATACTCAATTTTTGGCCTGATCTGACACTTGTAATGATAAAGTATGCCAGGATGAATCAGTTTATACAGCGATACATTATGTTCTCAGAAGTCAGTCGCACAAACATACATCCAACGCCCACCACCAATATAATATATATATATATATATATATATATATATATATATATATATATATATATAATACATAAAGGTTAATGGTCAGAGTTGAATCAGACCAGGAAACAGTACTACAGTGTAACCCGGATATAAGAGAGTTGTCGGGAACGGAGAAGAAGTCTCTTATATCCGGGTGTCTCTTATATCCGGGTTTAGTCTATTATAATTACATTAACACAGTCTCTAATTTGGGACCAGAGAAAATCTCTCTTATATCCGGGTTTCTCTTATATCCGGGTCTCTTATATAACATGTAAAACTTTTAACTTTAAAAATCAGGACATCATTTGAATCCGCGACCTTGGTTTAAAAAAAAAAAAACAAAAACAAAAAAACAAAAAACTATCAATAAAATAAAAATCGCTTGAAGATATCGTAAGGTTGTAACCAAGGTAGATTATTGAACTGATCTCCTGATTTTTTATATATATGTATATGTGTGTGTGTGTATATGTGTGTATATATGTGTGTATATATGTGTGTATATATGTGTGTATATATATATGTGCGTGTGTATTTACGTGTGTATATATACGTGTGTGTGTATATGTATATATATATATGTATATATATATGTATATATATGTATATATATAAATATATATATATATATATATATATATGTATATATATGTATATATATGTGTATATATATGTGTATATATATGTATATATATATGTATATATGTATATATATATATGCATATATTTATATATATATATATATGTATATATATATGTGTGTGTCTGGGCGCGTGTGTGTGTAATGACACAACTCTATGTGCTGATACTAATTGATACATAAACGATTTTCAAATTCTGCAAAAAAGTGTTCATACTTTCTACTGCTATTCACTTATTATGCTAAGTTTTGTAACGTTTTGTTGGAACGGTTCTGTGAACTTTACCTGGCCTATAAATTCCACCGACGTGTCTGCATTACATTTCGCGTGAAACTAAGCATACGCTTGAAACAATTCATGAGGTATTTTTATCTGTCAGACGTACAACAATATCAATATATATATATATATATATATATATATATTAAGTATTTCACCATAAGTAAGGCAGGTGTGTCACTAGCACGCAGGGGATTACGGATGAAAGAGAGAGTATAGGGGGATGTGAGGAAAGGACAAAAGATGAACAGGGTTATAGTCAACGGAAGATGGCGGTTGACACTGCATTTAAATTTTTGAAGATCGTAGTTATCAGGGGAGCAAGTAAGAGGAAGGGAGTTCCACACTCGGGATGTGCGAGAACAGAAACTTTTGCAGAAGTGGCGCGCAATAAATTTTATTATATATATATATTTAGGGAATGTGTTTTTTATTAAATATTGTGTATTTGCGATCGCCTGCAATAATTTTCACAAGATATACATAGACTGCCTGTCTATAGATCATGAACCATTTATGGAAAATAATTTCTTAACTTTTACTTCTTCGCTTAATTTAAATTTAACGTATGACATATTCGATTGGTTGATATGATCCGAGTAAAGCACACAAACATTATAACCCCTCCATTTTTTTATTTGTTTTATAAAATAAGTTCTATTTTGCTTTTAAAGCTAAATTAATCGTTCACTCGCCAGTAATTTACAATAGCCCGAGGAGATGCATTGATACACGTCGAAACACGACTGCCATTGTGTAGCGATATATATGTATATATATGTACATATATATGTATATATATGTATATACATGCATATATATGTATATATATATGTATATATGGATATATATATATATATATATGCATGTATATATATATATATGTATATATATGTATATATGTATGTATATATATATATATATAAATGTATGTGCATATATATGTATGTATATATATATATATGTATGCATATATATATGTATATATATATGTAGGTGTATATGTATGTATACATATGTATGCATTTATATATATCTATATATGTATGTATGTATATATGTATATATATATATATGTATGTATATATATATATATTTGTATGTATATATGCATATATATATGTATATATATGTATATATATATGTATGAATATATATATTTATATACGTAAATATATATAAATATATATATGTATATATATATATATATATATATATATATATATATATACATATACATATATATATGTATATATATATATATATATATATGCATATATATATATATATATATATATATATATATATATTGATATGAGGAATTGCTTACAAAGTTTGGATATGAGGGGTTATATTTAGATTATATCCTGACTTTGTAACCCATTCCTTATATCCGAACTTCCTTCATTGTCCGTTCGTCAGGGATTCTACTCTGAAGAAAACTGGTGAAAAAAAAAAATGTTTTCTAATATGGAGGGCTCTCTTCTTCCGAAAGTTTAAGTTCCGCTCATTATAAATTTACAGGGTAACAGGTAAAGAGGCGGTAAATCCATAAAGACGTGAGACAACCTTTGAAATCTGGTGACGATTGATGTGACTGAAAAATTCAGGATGAATTCATGCACATTTCGTCAATCCCCCACGTCGGAATTACTTCTTTGAAAAGTACGATAACTTGACGCTCAAAATCAATGTGATGTTTAGGCATATGAGAATGGCAGAGCGAAAGATGTTGTCTGCAAGTAATCTTTAAATGACGAGTCACAAGACCGAGCAAGCAATTAATCACTCATAAAAGTACCAGAGTTAAGTAATTACGCGAGAGTCGAATGATTATTGAAGGTCATAAATATTCAAGATAATTATTCAAGGTTATTCAAGGTCAATTATTACAGAAAAATAAAGCAGCGATAATAATTTTTAGCGCTTTTGTACTGGCGGCCCTGTAGTATAAACGAGTGGCTGACTATCTACAAGCAAAAACAACACGTAATACTAGCTATCTTAGTGAACTGTTAAACTTGAAAAAGATTTGTCAACTATTTTATATAATCTATAGGTAATTATATCATCGATAGGTAATTATATAATGTATAGGTAATTCACAATTATCTCAGTTATTATACACACCGAAGCATAATACGTTCAAAGATCATCGGGATTTTACATTGGTCCGTGTCCGTGTTTAACGCAAAACCAAACATTGTTATAACACCGGTTCACTCAGGGTTATGATGATAAGCAACGTAAAGCCTGGTTAGTATCTAGACGGGTGACCTCTTGTTAATAACAAGTGCTGTAACTTTGGTTGTGTTAGTGTAGGGGTCTGCAACCTTTTGCTATATGCCGACTTAGGGTTTTAAAATCAACAACATAGGTATTTTTATACAAGTCAAGGTCAATATACATGTTCTACAATATATTTTATATAGTAATATATAGTATACTGGCAATATAGCCCGTTTTCCACCGGATGATTAATTACTGGGATATTTTGTTGTTCATTTGGAGCGGTTTAAGTTTAAATTCAGCCCACCCGAAAATCATTATTACTAACAAAAATTGGTTGCAACTAAGGCACATCCCCAAATGCGGGAGGGAGAAAAATTTGAGTGGGGGATGGCTCTGAACAGGGCCATTTTTTGCGTTCTCAATCTTGCAAAGAAGGAACCTCTTCCATAGACCCTTACGGCGGAAGTAGAGATTTGTGGAGCAGAAAATGTTTCTTTAGAATGTAGATGCATTTTCTCTTACTATTCAATGGGCTGGAAACGGTGCTATTTCAGGTGGAGGGGGGGCTATGTTGTTGAACGTGGCCTGTGGAAGGAGAGATAGAGGCATTTATTAGCATAAGTAAAACGAATGTTTAAATGAAAGTATGGAAACTCACTCTATGCAGCAGCTCGTGTAGAGTTCACGAATCCTGCAGCACCTCACTGTAGACGACGTTGCGTGTTTTCCTTCCGGGAGTGTGAGACAGAATGGTGCGTAAACGTCGAAGTAATGGGGCAATCATTGGTGTCTTGCACCTGTAAAACTTATTTTAGGTTCGCTACAATTATGCCGTTGTTTCACAGGGAAAATGACGAAAATAGGACGTCCCTGACAAATGATATCTTGCTCGAGGCATCATCAAACCCCACTAGCAAAAATGTTATTTTGCATGTTTGTTGACTCGTAGAGCCGGGCATAGAACACCCCTGCAAATGCTACATGTCCGTTTCTTCATTGCACATCTTACTGAGTTAGATTTCAACTCTCTAAATTCATGTGACGCTGTTTTTTTTACAGACATTACATTTTGCCTTTGATTTTGGCGCAAAATGTAAGAAATTATTTTTTTTCGATTTTTTACCTTCAAGGTTGTAATTTTTTTTCCAGCCATTTTGAACTCAAAATCAGGCACTGAAGAATTATCTATCAAAAAAAAAAAAAAAAAATCGGATGAAAACTGTGGAAACGCATAAACAACGCCCGATCACACACACACACACACACACACACACACACACACACACACACATTGAGAATTATAGATATAGATAGTATAGTGATTTTCCAAGCGTAGCTTAATGTGGAACAAGGCCGAAAGTAGGAGGCACCTAGTGAGGATCGAAGTCACTAAGTCATAATTGTTCTAGCAAGACAAGCACGCTAACAATTACACCGCCTCGAGGTGCCTTAGATATACATAGTATATATATATATACTTTAGTATATATTAAAATTAACAGTTAAATATCGGACTTTGGGATGTCATTTGAGGCTGCGTGCCATTGGAGATTGTCGTGCCACCCGTGGCACGCGTGCCGTAGGTTACCACCTGTTGTAATGGAAAATGGCTAGAAATATGAAGTCGGAAAGCAAAGTTCAAATTACAGTCGGTTCATTACATTCGCTTACACACAAATTCCTTTTGGAAAGTTAGGAATCCAACTATATCCCCAAGATATGGATTAAAGAGTAGAATATTCATCTAAAATATTTAGTATATAAAAAAATTGTTAATTCACCTGAAAAAGAAAAAAAAAATTCTTACAAAAAATATGATTTAATTTTAAATAACATATTGATAAGCCATAAAATACAAATTAATCAATCATTAGATGAATCAAATATTGTTTTTGGCGCAACTATACCGATCTAGTCAAATTTAAACGGAAGAAAGTTTGTACGCACTTTTCCTCCATTTCTGCAAACACAAATTCGAGCAAATGGATTCGCTCGATTTAGTTTATCTTAACCTCTTTTTTATCTTTTCGCAGGCGAAAAAGAAAATAAAATGTAAATGGTCATAGACTCTGGCGAAATCTTGAACTTATTTGGCGAATTGATAATGATAAAAATACGAGAAAGAAGTAAGTTTGGATTCACGCCAAACTTAAGAGATGAGTATGTATTTACGTAAGTACTTGTGTGGCAATAGAGATTTATCGCGTATTTAGGACGAGATAGCCAGCTTTGATTTACGTCCACAAAAGACCTCCAGAGTCGAAGCGAATAACAGTGGCCGGTTCAACATGTTCGGAATATGACGCATTATCTTTGGTGTGTAGATGTAAAGGCTCGACAAATGGATTTGTAAAGGTACAAGACCTCCGCATTAGAAATTTTATCTATTTTTAAGTTTGATGACGGTAAGTAAATAGATTAAGAACGTATATCACTGCTATCGATTCCACAGACATAGATACACACAAATATTCTCTCTCTCGCACACACACACACACATATATATACAAGTATAGAATTGGTGTATACGGAATAAATTCTAATAACCAACAAATACTATTCTCAAAAGTGTGCTAAATACAGAGTAGAACAAATATAATTATTTATTCGGAA
>CAHIKZ030000245.1:390000-412500 GCA_903632075.3 Acanthosepion pharaonis | reverse complement strand
GGAAACTCGTGTAGTAAAATTATGGGAAAAATAAAGAATAATATTTTTTTTAAAAATCCACATTACAACCAAAAACGTTGGCGGTTTCTCTCTTTTTTTAATATACACACTTTTCTCTCGTTGAAACTAGTATAACCTGTTCCTTTAATATATATATATATATATATATATATATATATATATATAGTGAAATTTTGAGTAGCGGTTTTTGATATTATTGTATTCATTTCATTATCATATATATATATATATATATATATATATATATATATATATATTACAATAATGCTAGTAAAATTCACTGAATTGTAACAGTTTTTAATTACAACTTTGCCAAATAATTTAAGCTTCAGTAAATCCGATATATTCACCCGGTCAATCAAACAATTTCTATTTCCCTATAGGAATTTAGAAAGTTCCTATTTTTTATCGACTCTTTGCTTTACCCAATTAAAATTATAGTTCAAATTGCTCGAATATGATTGGAGAATTATTTCATAATAGATTATCCAATCTTTTATCTCCAATACATTGAGTGTCAACTTAAATTTGTCAATTACTTAACCATTCTTTTTATGCTGAATTATTCTTTTATTCAGCTTAAAGTTTTAGTTGCTTTTTCTAACATCCTTTATTCATGTAGTCGATCTTCTAGAAAAATTTGGCCTCACTAAAAACTTATTTAACGCTCAACTGATTTATCTTCTAAACTACAAAAACTTGAGAGCGCAACCCCGAGATCTTTATCGACGCTTTATTTGTTTTTGTCTTTTGAAGCGATTGTCTTATGCCAGTCTTCCACCTTTGAAGTAATCTAATCGAGATAGACACTGAATCTATAAATATTCTACTTTTCTTGATGGGTTAGTGCAGTGGATAAGGGTTCAATCTTGGAGTACCGTGTTTGTATTCTTGTCGGGTTTCGTTAATTTATAGGCAAATAACCTTCGGAAACTTATGAACCAATCTTTTCTCCTTGCTATGGGTTAAATAGTAAAAATTGTATCAAAAAATATTATACATCTCAAAATGATTGAGACTTACTCTTGTAATCCAGAAAATTGGGTTGGCCAAAATGTTTGTTCGGTTTCTTAGAAAACTCGCTTAATAAATCGAACAAACTTTTTACCGTACACACTATCTTTCGACTTTAACTAACTCACGAAGGGTTTGACAACATTAAGAAAGTTATAAATCCATCTTTTCTCCTTGCTATGGGTTAAATTTTAATACTTGTATCGGCAAAATCATTGTTCTTAGCAAACTCATTGATACTTACTCTTGTAATCCAGACAACGTTCGGTTTCTTAAATAGAAAATTTGCTTGATAAATCGAACGAACTTTAAATAACTCGCGAAGGGTTGATAAGCCGTAAAAAATCAAATCCATCAATCATTTTTAGAACATTCTTTCAAACAATGAGATATTAATTCTTGCAAGCTACATTTTTATTCAAACTCCGCGATAGTTTAATGAGTGTAGTCAATGTAGAATGTTGTAAATTAAAAGCAAGAAAATAAAATAAACTATGAAAGTATGAACACGTTAAGTGTCAGATTTAAAATAATTCATCACTTGAAAGTAAAATTATATTATATGGCATAAAATGTTTGAGAAGAGAGCTTCCAATACGATTGTAGATGTGCTTTTTATCGACTATAAACTTTTTTTTTCCGTGAGAGACGATCATACATGTGAGGCAAGTTTATATTTTCCGAATCTACGCTACTTACTGTAATTAATGAATAATCGATTAGCATAAAATTTACCATCACGGAAATGGGATTCGATGATAGGGTGATTGTGTTATTTTTGTTTAGCTGTATATCAAACTCTATGGGTTATTTAATGTCAAAATCTAAATATTTGAACATTATTTTATGGCTTCAGAATATTTGGAACGCAATTGTATGCCTTCAACTACAGATAACGGTTGACCATAGATTGGCGAGGTTACGTTGGTAGTGATCGGATTTGCTTCATTTTGTTTAGTGGCATATCAACATCTCTATGGGTTATTTAATGTCAAAATCTAAATATTTGAACATTATTTTATGGCTTCAGTATATTTGGAACGCAATTGTATGCCTTCAACTACAGATAACGGTTGACCATAGATTGGCGAGGTTACGTTGGTAGTGATCGGATATACTTCATTTTGTTTAGTGGCATATCAACATCTCTATGGGTTAATTTATGCTGAAATCTAAATATTTTGGACACAACCATAGATAAAATGTTGCATTAAAATGTATAGTTGATAATTTTACTATAAATATGTATCGTTGGTTTTTTATATAAAAATTTATTGCTGGTATTTTTACTATAAAAGAGTATTTTTATAGTTTGATAGTGTTTTGTTTTTGTTCGGGTGTTCATTATTTGCTCATAGCCGGGACCCTAACAGGTGCTATCACCTCGGGTTAGACCTGGGAACAACAGCAATTAAAAAGTGGTTCCACGATCTTCGAAACTTGTAATCTCCTGTTACTGGATGTAGTTTATCGTTATATCGAGGACTTTAGGTGACACGCGTTCAAATCCCGATAGAGTCTTTTGCGTTTATTTCTTCGGTAATATCATAAGAAAAGACACAAATCCATCACGTTGCAGCTTTGGGTTAAATAGCAGCGTAGGCTGGGGTCTCTTGGTTTGTTTGGCAACTGATCTAACAGGAGGATCATTGAATTAAAAATTAGACAAAAGAGGGATGGACTTCGTCAGGCTACCTAGTAGAAATTTGTGCTTATGAAAGTGATAATACTGATGAAAGTGTACACTGAGCGAAAACTTAAAGAAAAAAGAAAAACAGATATCAATAAACAAAGAAAGTATTGATCTAAAAATGCCGAATACTATTTGCTGAATGTGCCTGATCAAAGATAGTCAGATTAATTCCATTAAAAATCCAAGGTCTATGACTTGCTAGTTGCCATATTTAGCATTTGAAAATTTGGCTTTTATCTGGACTTGAACAAAAAGCGCTCTATCCGAAAACGACAGTTCACGCACCAAACGTACCGGGAAAAATCAACAGGTATTATCATGAATGGTGTATTGCATAGGCCTGCGAAAATGTTCTTCTAAAAGCCTGATCATTGACTGATATTTTCAAACACTGCATTTCGCGTAAAAGATCAGATTTTAAACATTATAAAAAAAAAATATCCCTAGAAGAAAAGTAAGACAGTGAAGTACAAAAAAAAAAAAAAATAAATAAATAGAACATTATTTTTACCGGAGAAACATTCACCCATCCCATTGACCCATAAAGGAAATAGGATTCCGAATTAACAATTGGAGTTAATTAAAAACATCCAGTCACTTCCCTCAAGTTTCAATATGTAAGATACATTTGGATCAACGTAACTTTTAGACTATGATTCACGCATGCATTTACACGAAGCCTGCATTTCATGATACATTGTATAAAACATCAGCAACATATAAAAAAGCCAATAAAAATAAATTCGAAGTAACAAATATATGTCTATTATAACTGGAAATAAATACATCAAACGAATTTGGAAATAAGTCTTGATTAAACTTTTATATTACTGTTTGCTTCTGACAAAATATCTATCTGTCAATTTTACACTCGTATCTATCTATCTATCTATCTATCTATCTATCTATTGGCATTAGTCAGCGAATTTTACTGTCTATCTATCTATTTTTATTGTTCAGGGAATTTTACTAGCCATCTATCTATTTTAGCGTCGCAATTATTTATCTATCTATCTATATGTTGACATTGTTCAGGGAAATTTTCTATCTATCTATCTATCTATCTATCTATCTATCTATCTATCTATCTATCTGTTTTAGTGGCATATCTGTTTATCTATCTATCAATCTATCTATCTATCTTAGTTTCGTTTAGTTTGGTCATCTATCTATCTATCTATCTATCTATCTATCTATCTATATATATATATATATTGTTCAGGAAATTTTACTGTCTATCTATCTATTTCTTTTGTTCAGGTAATTTTACTCTATCTATCTATCTATCTATCTATCTATCTATCTATCTATCTATCTATCTAAGTTTCGTTTAGTTTGTTCATATCTATCTATCTATCTATCTATCTATCTATCTATCTATCTATCTATCAATTGTTCAGGGAATTCTCCTATCTATCTATCTATCTATCTATCTATCTATCTATCTATCTATCTATCTATCTGTCTATCAAGCACTATTCAATTTTGCTTGATCTACGACGCTCTCCATTGTCAGGATTCTCTTAAGCACATTGTATCTAACGATGTTTTCTCCTCACAGGTGTGTCTGGGGGGAAGAGCTTAGAATCGTGCTGTAGAGGCCATATTATTCTTTTATAAGATTTCTCGGCAGATGAAAATAAATGAATATACTAATTAATAAATAAAGAGAACGTCTACTCAAATATGGATATCCACAAAAATAACGTTTAAGTAATAAAATACAATTTATCTGGAGCATTTCTTCGTGTGTGTGTCCAGCATTATCTGACATAGAGGAAATTACACATTACATAGAAGTCCCTTAGTATTTCATTAGTTCTACGGATTTTTATGATCCCTTAATAATCTGTTAAAGTTTTGAAAACCACTCTTTTTTCATATTTTTGCACCTTCCGGTTCCGGTGTTATGTGTCCTGACATATTTTACGATTCTAGCCTTATAGTTAAATGTATGAAGTTGCCTGGTTCTAACGTCACCCATATCAAATTATATAAATTGGTTTCTACCCTATTATTCACAATTATACACTTTGTTTTTTCAATTTATAGTTAGTTCTTTATTTTTTGTATTTATCGACTACATTGTCTATTTTTTCTGAACCAGCCATCAGCAGTATTGTATAGGTAGAGTTTGTTGTCAACGTTATGCTTATCGATAAGTCCAGGTTGACCAAAACCTGTCTTACTTTCCGTTAAATGTTTGTGTATTTACACCACGCGTTCTCTATCTGCATACAAGCTGTTTGTTCTGAATATCCTTTCCAGGCTGATCAAGTTTTCCTAAATTCTAACGAATTCTTTGTAGTCTAATTTATTGAATGTCTTTTCATAAGCGATGGATAATGCATATAGATGCTTTGCTACACGCTCTGACAGCATCCTGACAAAAGAAATGAATATATTTTCCACTGTGGTAAACAAACATTTTATTATCTCATGTATTCTACTATAAACCCTGTTCATTTGAATCAGAATTACTACTATTGCTATGTATTTTATAATATAATTAGTTTACTTGTGTTCACATCCTAAGCATGGTTTTTGTTTTCTATTATGATAGTTAAGGCTCTAGATTTTGCACAAGATGCCAAAGATCGTCTTTTCAGGCTTCATATTTATTTTTAATTTTCCCTGGAGTGTGGAGTGTTTTGTTTCTCGATGAAAATCTTGGCGTTTTACGATCTTTCTATGTCGAAGAAACACGCTGTATCATCATGCCCATTTTTCCATAATATATGTCCAAAAAATATGACAAGAAATACATTTTTGAAAAAAAATATTACCAGTAATAAAAATTTTCTCAGCATTAAATTACCCATTGAGGTTGATATGCCATTAAACAAACCAAACCAAGCTTATTGCTCACAATCGCTTTACAAGGTCTAAATAGCAATCCACGATAAAATTTGACGCTTTTAGTCTCTTTATATGAAAGGAGATTAATATCATCCAATACCATAAGGAATGTTATTATAATATAGATGTTCAATATTTCCTTTATATATATATATATATATATATATATATATATATATATATATATATATATTTATATATATATATATATATTTGTATATATATATATATATATATATATATATATATATATATATTTATATATATATATATTTTGTATATATATATATATATTTGTATATATATATGCATATTTATATGTATATGTATATATATATTTATATATGTATATATATTTATATATATATATATATATATATATATATGTATATATTTATATATATATATATATATATTTATATATATATATATTTATATATATATATATATATATATTTATATGTTTATATATATAAAAACATATATATATATATATATATATATATATATATATATATATATATATATATATATCTTAATATATATATATATATACAGAGAGAGAGAGAGAGAGAGAGAGAGAGAGAGAGAGAGAGAGAGAGAGAGATTTGAATATTTTCACATAATAATTCATCGAGCCTAGAACAGAAGTTCAGAATACACAGTAATGCCACTGAGACACAAGGGGGGTCTCTGAGTAAGAAAGAATACGAGAAAAAAAACAGAAAATCTATTAAGGAGCAAGAATAATAGAAACGTAATCAAGAACACATTAGATAACGATTGACATTACATTAAAATTTCTGAAGGTGAAAATTGGCTTGGAAGCATTGAGTCGGAAGTGATGTCCACAAGTAACAAAGGCAAGAAAAGAAACAGTTATAGAACCTACGCTTATATCTAACCAATTCAACTATGAATTAATGAGATTATGCCCCCAATCTGGTACTGTGCTTAAACTTATAAAATCTTAGTACCATAGCGATACCATAGTACCATACCATAGAGTCCATCTGGACAGTAACCATAAAAGTATTTATAGAAAACGCAGAGGGAAGCTATATTACGGCGGTTGGAATATGACTAAAGCCGAGACGCCAGGTGAAGGTCAGTAATATTGCTGATTCTTCTTGGTTTGTCTCAACAATCTCCAGATATACAGTAAGGTTACCAGACTATAAGTGGACGCAATATTCAAAGCATGGACGAATGGTAGACTTATAGATATGCAACATAGATTCAAGAGAGAAACTTTTTTAGCAAAATGAACCAAATTTCATAGCTGCAAACCTAGCAATGGATTCAATATAATTTTTCCAATTTATGTCAGTTGAGAATGTTATCCCGAGAAAGCGCAACGCGTCTCTCTCGTGGAGGTTAGCATCAGCCATACTGATGTGGAGCGGGAAGATGTCTTTCGGTGACTGATAGAGTGATGGTTTTTTTGGAGCCTTTAGAATAAACAAGCCATTCCCTATTTACATTATGTCACCATATTTATTACAACGTTTCGGCCGTTGTACGCTCCGGCCTTCTTCTGGGGGTTGGAATGTCGAACTTAACCCTTTATTTCGCTCACTGGGGTAGACTGTTCTAGTTCCACGTGCCATGTTTAATGGATGTCAGTTAAGTTCGACATCCCAGCCACCTTAAGAAGGCCGGAGCGTACAACGGCTTGAAACGTTGTAATAAATATGGCGACAAAGATGAGGAGAGCAGTTCGAATAATGTAAATAATGTACATAACACCTCATCTCAGAAATATAGACAACATATTCCTTGCTCTTATATTTTGCTTACTTTTACTTATTTCTAATTCATTTTACTTTATCTCATATATCTTGAATTATTTTTTGGCGTTATGTACTATTCCTCTTTAATTTTTAGAGAATAATTTCACGTGTCAACCGTCATAATTTTTCTTTCTTTTTCCCGGGATAAATTTTAGGTAGTCATTGCCAGTGTTCCCTAACGGTGTTACACTTTCATTACCTAACCTTGTTCAAAGTTCCATGTATGATCTTACGTTTAGCTGCGCTTATTTGTTAGGAAATGGAGTTTCTGTCGCGTTTGCTGTATTGCAGTTTATACATTACACGTGGTTTTAATTTCTTTTTAGTTTTACTCTTATCTTTCATATTACTTGGACGGGATCCAACATTATCCAGCGCGTTTCTTGATCGTTTATTGATGGTTGAATCTTCTGTTGGGCATTTAATCTCTCCATCCAGTCCACAAGTGTTTGGGATGCCAGCGTTAAACCCATGGGCCTCAGAAGACAGGATATTCACATCGATTTCATAGTCCTATCTGAGAATAAGTATTTGACGATTGAGTAGACTCTACCAGAGTTGCCATAGTTGGAGATATTGTGTAGCAACCCACTGTGCCAGATATTGTCAAAAGTATTTTGACATATCTAAAGCAACAGCTCTCATGATTAAGCCCATTCAAGGTTTCACTGATTCTGACTATTGAAAAATCGATGAGAGGACAGAGCAAAAATTATCTAATCTCATGAAAGCAGAAAGTACTTACACATTGGACAATTTACATTTAAACACCGTCCTGGGTGAGACGATAAACTACATCCGCGTTCTGGGTAAGACAATAAACTACGTCCAATGGCAAGGCCTCTGATCAGGAGGTTTTGTGGAGCGTGACCCGGGGTGGTAGCCCCTGTTAGTCTTCCAACTATGGGCAAATAGGTAACGACAAAACTAGTGTCAATACACTATGCAGGTGTAAAGATAGGTTTTAACACCAGCAATAAATTTTTGTCAAGGAAAACTTATTACCAGCAATACACTTTTGAAGAAAATAAATATTACCAGCATATATTTTTGAAGTAAAATTATAACCAGCAATGCAATTTTGAGGAGAAAAAATATTGCCAGCTATTTACCAGGAATACTTTTTTGAAAAAAATATTACCAACAATGACATTTTGAAGAAAAAATATTAGCAGTAATACATTTGTGAAAAAGAATATTACCAGCAATAAAAATCTTTTTGGCTTTAAATAACCAATTAAAGTTGATATGGCGTAAAACGAACGAAACCAAAAATATTACCAGCAATAAAAATCTAGTCGGCATTAAATAACCCATTGACGTTGATATGCTGTAAAACAAACCAAAACCAAAAATATTACCAGCAATAAAAATCTAGTCGACATTAAATAACTCATTAAGGTTGCTATTCCGTAAAACAAACCAAACCAAAAATATTAGCAGCAATAAAAATCCAGTCGGCATTAAATAACCCATTGAGGTTGATATGCCGTAAACCAAACCAAAGATATTACCAGCAATAAAAATCTCGTCGGCATTAAATAACCCATTGACGTTGATATGCTGTAAAACAAACCAAACCAAAAATATTACCAGCAATAAATATCTAGTCGGCATTAATAACCCATTAAGGTTGCTATGCCGTAAAACAAACCAAACCAAACATTTACCGGAAATTTAGAATTTGCCGGAAATAGAAAAGTAAACATAAAAAAAATTCCTTGCACTTTAACGAAGACAACCACTCCTCTCTCTTTCTCTTTCTCTCTCTCTCTCTCTTCTCTGTTTTGGGGACTATTTGAAAATACTTAGTACTGTAAACGAAACCTTGGTACAAAACCAATCGGACTTCAATCCGTAAAAAATATTAGCCATGGAAACCTCAGGAGCAAGGCGTAGTGTTTTTATGAGCTGTAGCCGTCACCCTTACTCCTCAGCAGAATGTACAGATCTAAAGGAGGAAGAGGATGTATATATATATATATATATATATATATATATATATATATATATATATATATATATAGAAGAAGAGTGTGGCACCCTGCATTATTAGAAAACTGAAAAGAGATATTCATAAAAATATGATTTATTTTTATTCGGTTTGTTAATCAGTTGATAGTTATTTAGAGATGAAGAATAATTGAGTTTTGAGAATAATTCTCTAATAACATTTAGGCGATCCGAAAGAAAGAAAGGGAAAGAAAAAAAAAAGAGAAAGAAAATAGATAGTACAAAACCCGGTCATAAGCAAAACACGCTTAAAACTAACACAAAACAGGTGTCAAAAGATATCTAGGTCAAAGTACCTGACCGAAATCCACGAAAAATAGAAATTGTTATAATTGGTTGAAGAAATAGAGTTTAGAAATAATAAAAAGAAAGAAAGGGAAAGACAGGAACATGATACGAGACGGGGTCGTGAGCGAATAGGCACACGCGCGATTGATGCATAACAGATGTCGGTCAAGCACCTGACCTACTTTCGTGTCCGCGGAGTATGGGAGTTTGTTATCAATTTGGTTGAAGAAATTTTAGGGACAATGAAAAAATATTAATAGGTAACGAACGAAAAGGGGTGTCATTGAGATGATAAGTAACCGCTGGGGAAATGTATACGAAAACAAAACATTAATACACGAACCCTGACCATTTCTAGGGTTGAAGATAAAACCACCAAGATGATGAGTGGAAAATATTTTCAATTTAGATAATTAAGATTTTGTTAACAGGCCCCGAGCGAAAGAAAGAGGTGAAATATTTGTTTTAGCTCGCGGAAGACGCCGACAGGTCGGAAAAATTCTTTCCTTAAGTCGCATCTAATTAGCGGCAGGCTGTTTTGACAAATACCGCGTGTAGGAAAAACAAGGACAATTTAAATTTTGTTTTTTTTTTTTCAAGCAAGGTGTTTCTTCCCAGAACAAAGCCCCGGATTGTACACGCCCGATTGGAGACGTCACGAAGGAAGGAGGGAAGATACCGACCAGAGTCTCATTAGCCGAGGGCAGTCACATGATACATGAGGGAGGAGGAGAGACACCCGACCAGAGTCTCATTGGCCGAGAGCGGTCACGTGATGTGCGAAGGAGGAGGAAAGATGCCCGACCAGGACCCCATTGGTCGAGAGCGGTCACCTGACATACGAGGGACCAGGGGAAGCGGGTATGCGCCCCCCCCCCCAGAGACACTGTAAGGAAGTAGGAGTGAAAGTAATAGCGATAATGGGAAATCAGAAATAATGCTACTTTTGGAATTATCAAGAAAACCCTGGCGCCGACAGACCCACCCCAGTTTGTTACGGCGTCAATAAAAGCAGGACCCCAATCGACAGAAATCAGTTGCAGGGCGGACGGCGAGACAGTTGCAGGCCGGACAGGCAGAAGAATTGCAGGGCGGACGGCGAGACAGTTGCAGGGTGGACGGCGAGACAGTTGCAGGGCGGACGGCGAGACAGTTGCAGGCCGGACAGGCAGAAGAGTTGCAGGCCGGACGGACAGGCAGAGAAGTTGCAGTTGGACGAAGAAGTTTGCGCCTCGGACGAAGAAGTTAACTTGCGCCTAGGAGAAGTTGGAATCACACCAAGCCTATGAAGAGAAATTCGTCCAAGACAAGTCGAAGTGAATAAATTCATCCAAACCAAGCCTAAGAATAGAAATTCGTCCAACCCAAGTCGAAGTAAAGAAATTCGCCTAACTCAAGTCGAAGTGAATAAACTCGTCCGACCGAAGCAGAAGAGAAGAAGTTGATTCGCGCACTGACGGCGAGGGAAATCAGCCGTGAACGACGAGATCAGCGCCCAGTGTCGAAACCAAACCACACCCCGAAATGCAAATTTCTAGAGAACAAGCAACTCGAAGTCTTAAAGTTGTATGGTAGAAGATCTTGGTGCCACAGTCCACAAAACGGGTCGGGAGGTAGGAACAATTTTGTGTAACGAACATTTAGATATAAAAGGTTGTTACCCTTTTTTTCAATAATTTTTGGCCTCGTGAGTTTTCTTTTTACTTGTGTGTTATCACCCCGTTGAACCCAGCTGGCATACGGCTCCAATCCCTGTTTGATCCCGTCTGTCTAAGATCTAATCACAACGTGGGTAGGCAGACAGGAGATCTAGCAACCCTAGGCGTTGGAAGCGAGTTGGGAACGACGAGGCTGGTATTCATCTAACCAAAGGGTTAGAACGTCACACTTGGAGCAGCGAGGAGCGAACAGCTGACGCCGCGGCAAAGATGTCACAACTGGTGCTGTCCGTGACCAGGATATCAGAGCCTGGAGAGCACGTGACGTCACAACTGGTGCCGCGAACGAGATCGAACGACACAGTCGACGCTGCGACCAGGGGGGGCGACGTCACAAGAGTTCATCTAAATTCAACCTACAAGATTTGGCTATTTAAATGTTTATGACATTTTTCCCAAATATGAAGATTACATTGAATAACGAGATGGAAATTAAGAATGAAATGTCCAAATATTTTTTCTTCATTTGTTGGAGGACTTTTGACTATATCAGAATAGGGTGTTGTCAATATAGTACAAATTTTGTTTCGAAATCCTGGCGGTTTCAGATGAGAGGCATTTCAAAATGAGGTCATATGTAACGTACACAAACACGTATATATATATATATATATATATATATATATATATATATATATATATATAGTGCAGGTTTCGTTAAATATGAGGAAGAAGAATATGTTTTTAAATTCATGCTTGTTAGTAGCAGTGAACTACAGAAGTAAATGATTGTTTCTGAAGAAAATGAACTTTATCTGTAGTTTTCATTTGTTTTTTTGTTTTTTTATCGTTAATTTTGGTGAAAGTGTTGATCAAAAGTCTCTTTTAAGTTGTTTTTAATATAGAGGGTGGGACATTCCTGACTAAGAATTCCCTTCTTGGTCACTTGACAATTTTATTGGTTATTGGGAAAGGGCTGTGTGCGTGTGTGTGTGCTTTTAGTTCTTTGGGAGTGTGTCTGATGTGTGTATGTGTATATATTCGTATGAGTGTGCGCATGAGTGCGAGACCATAACACCTCTGCAAGCATGACTGTCTTGTGTGGGTGAGAAATGCGGGTAGGGCTTGATTTATGGGGATTATATATTAAATCTATGTTGTTAAATTTGTGTTTAAGCTCGTCTGGGTGACGTGTTTTCAGGCGCAAAATCCATACATACATACATATCTATCTATCTATCTATCTATCTATCTATCTATCTATATCTCTATATGTCTATCTCTATCTATCTTTCTGTCTATCTCTATCTACCTACCTATCTATCTATCTATCTATCTAGCTAGTTATCTATCTATCTATCTATCTATCTATATATATATATATATATATATATATATGTGTGTGTGTATTGTATTTTTTTTTATAAAAAAATTATGTTGTCCTTTTATTCTTTATCGCCCGAATTCCAAGATATTTTGATTGACTCATGAATTTATTTATGTTTCAATTATTAACGTTACCATATTTTCCAGCTCGGCCAGATAATAGTGAAACGTCCAAACAGTACATTATAGCAAGACAGCCAGCCATGAGTGGATTATTGGTGGGCCACGGAAGTGTGATCGGGCTTTCAAGCAGAAAAAAAGAAAAACGGCGGTAATGTATTTAGCATATATATTGACGCCGAGAAATCTATTAACTTTATTAGATGTAAACCACCAGAGACGAAAGCGGTTGGGGGTCGGGGAATGCACACGATTGCTGCGTTGTGAAAAAAAAAGAAAGAAAAAAAGCAGAAATGTCGGGAAGAAATGTTATATGTTATTGGGTGATAGTACGCGGATATACACTAATAAAGTGGACATTGCATTTAAAGTTTGAGCCCGGGGATAGATTGGAAGTTAGACAGAGAGTATAATGGAGGCAGAATATTTAGGGGCAGACCTTATGAACTGGATTATGTACTGAGAGAGAACGGATTTGATATGCAAGTAGAAAGACAATAAAAATCACTTACAACTCTATTAAGAGTTAGAAATCTATAAATTCTGTATATATATATATATATATATATATATATATATATATATATATATATATATAGTCTTAAGATGTGCTATATGTATGGGATAAAGTGCTCAATATCAGAGATAGACAGTTTGTTTCATGCTAGATGCAATCGTCAGGCCACGAGTGCTGTTATTCTAAGAAATAACAGTGTAGTAATGATGAATAAGTTAATGCAGCGTGCAAATATGTTTACCCACCCATATACACTTACTGATATATATATATATATATATATATATATATATATATATATATATATAATAAGCTTAATAGTTATAATTTATTACATTGGAAGCTTTCCATAGTTATAATTTATTACATTGGAATCGTAATTACGATCCAATTCATCAGACCTACAAATTCAAAAAGAAATCAGAAAAAATAACTCCAGGAATAAAAAATAAAATTTAAAAGATTGTAAGTATGAGAGTGGGGGACGAATGTGAGAGGTAAAAGAAAGCTCTAGAGAGAGGTAACAGACGAGAGAACAGGAAGGCCTAAAAGTGAACATGGGGATTCAAAATTAACAGAGAGAAGTTTTAAAGAGAGGAATTTAATGACAGTTTAAATGAGTGAGATACAGATAAATATAAATTATTTTCCGATGCATATTTCATTACTGAATCGCTGACCTAAATTAAATTAAAAACCGACACCGGAAATGGGTGTATACATTTGTGGTGACACTACGCACAATAAAAGACGATATAATTTAAACTTAAAATTCAGAAGATGAGAGAGAGAGAGAAAAGAAAGAAAAAAGGTGGAAGATGGGGGGGGGCAACTAAAACCGAAAGGCATTTATGAAAGAGCCTCTGTGCAATCAAGAAAATTCGACAAAAATAATATCATCTGCAGGCTACGAATTTAATATAAACATATAAAATAATATATATATATATATATATACACACACACACACACACACACACACACACACACACACACACATATATATATATATATATATATTTTAAACACATATTGTTAAATACGACAGACAATGAATGTTTATTATGTTAGATTACATCTCCGTATCAGCCAGTTATGTGCCATGTGTGATACACGCTTAGACGATTATGTATCTTTTGATACATGACTGACGAGGCAAATTTTTTTTTTCCACAGTATGTTGCCATTTTATTCTGCGCTAGACCACTTGCCATCCAAGGCTACAGAACCCGAACTGTCCTGCTATTTACTGGAGGGAGAAGAAGAGTATCATGCCTTTCTCAAGGGTATTAGCACGTAAGAGAACGTAATCGATTTGACTGGAATTCGAACTCGGCTCTTCGATATGAGCCGCTATCCATTATTCCACCGGGCCTCCTCTCTAATCTCCGTACATTTGCTTTAATTTCGGGTGAAAAAAAACTGCAAAATTTGTCCAGCAATTTGATATTATTTTATGAAGCTGTTTCTTAATCTAAGATTTCGGCTCAGATGAGCCATCTTCTGCGTGGTTATAACAAAGATATTCACCATCAAATATGATATTCTGTTATGCTGACATAGAAGGTAGCTATGCAAAGATAATGGTTGCGGAAGAGCAGACGCAGGTCGTAAATTCAAACATGATATATGTAAACATATATATATATATATATATATATATATATATATATATATATATATATTCTGTTTATACGTTATTTTTAGAGATAATTTTTAAAAAATAAATGCACTGTCTATAATAAGCAGTATTACTTACATTTGCCGGCCTGTATGTCCGAGAAATTTCCTAGAAAATATGTTTAATTTGGGATTTACTAAACAGACGCTTCCTTTGTAGCTAAGTGTATAGCACCTCAGATCAAATGTCGGTTCTGTGTATGACACAGTTTCTGTTGGGCACACATGTTTTCTACGAAGTTTCTCAGACATTCAGTCCGTTAAATATGATATTTATTGTTAATTTTAAACAGAACATTTACTTAAACATTTGTTTCTATAAAAATAACTTATAAACTGAAAAAAAGATTAAATAATTGTCGAACTTAGTCCATTTTATAATATATATATATATATATATATATATATATATATATATATATATTGAAATGGATGCCCATTTGTTATTTTTTAAAACATTGTCTATCTAGCGGCCTGCGCACATTGAGAAACCTTAATAAGCAAAATAAACTCTCGTTTGCGATTGTACCAGCGTCCCCCTTTTTGGGAGTGAACACCAGTAGATCCAAGACGTCTATTTCGAATGCGAGTATTCAATATAGCAGCGTTTCAATTAAGACACACACACACAAATATATATATATATATATATATATATATATATATATATATATATATATATATAGTTATGCTATAACTATTGGTAATGTGCTAAGTGTTAGGGATAGACCGCATGTAAATATAAATATAATAATGAACAGTGAAAGCAAAAACTGGCCTTGCTAACCATAATGTACCATTGACCAGCATATATAAACAGTCGAGCCAAAGCACAACACACATGGCCTGCTGATTGCGTTCACGCATGAAATAGACTGATGCCGCTTTTTACTGGCTTCAGTGTATATATATATATATATATATATATATATATATATATATAGAGATAGATAGATAGATAGATAGAAATATATATCTATAAATAGATAGATATATATTCGAGAAATCTTATTAA
Organism: Acanthosepion pharaonis; assembly: GCA_903632075.3. NCBI lineage: Eukaryota > Metazoa > Mollusca > Cephalopoda > Sepiida > Sepiidae > Acanthosepion > Acanthosepion pharaonis. The sequence continues at coordinate 396,443 of CAHIKZ030000245.1, read as the reverse complement.
AGACACACTTTTTGGCAGGATTGGAAATTTTCTAGAAGAAATTGCTGTTCGATGCAACATGCTTTAGACAGTCTCCGCCACGAAGTACGTCGATGATCATGCAAAGTTGAATAATGATTTAACAATTAGTCACTCTACTCAAATATGATTAACCACGATGCCAGATCAATAAATACAAATCATTCAAATATATATATATATATATATATATATATATATATATATATATATATATATATATATATGTATATATATATATATATATATATATATATATAAAAAACACAATTGAGGAGAGTATGGTTTTGATATCACACTAAGGTCAAAACATCCATTCACGTCCACGCGCAAAAAATCTACCGCGCTAAAACTATGTTTGTCCCGTAAAAGACACAAAATTCTAACTATATTATATATGCCCCATTTACTAAAAAAAAACACACACACACGGTCTCTATCTTTGACATAAATTATGACCCACCCGCTTAAATTTAATCTATGTTTGTTTTCGAAAAGAAAAAGTCCTGGGTATAACAACATTTCACTATTTCTCTCATACGTGCATAAATTATATTTATTTATTTCTTCTTAAACGGCTCTTTGAAGGTCCGTCCTGGGTATGACGATAAACAGCATCCGCGTCCTGGGTAAGACGATAAACTGCATCCGCGTCCTGGGTAAGACGATAAATTGCATCCGCGTCCTGGGTAAGACGATAAACTGCATCCGCGTCCCGGGTAAGACGATAAATTGCATCCGCGTCCTGGGTAAGACGATAAACTACGTCCAAGAGCAAGGCCTCTGATCAGGATGTTTTGAAGAAATAATGTTGCCAGCTGTACATTTTTGAAAAGAAAATGATATTACCAGCTATACGTTTTTGAAAAAGTAATATTACGAGCTATACATTTTTGAGAAAAAAATATTAACAGAAATAGATTTTTGACAAAACAAAAATATTACCAGAAAAAAAAGTTGTCGGCATTAAATGACCCATTGAGGTTGATATACCGTAAAACAAAACAAACCAAACGAAACCTCTATAAATGTAATAAAGTGCAGTTAAATTTGCAAAACAAATATTCAACACATCTTTTTGCCAGTAACTCATGTCTTTCTCTCATGATTTTCTTTAACTACAGTTCATTTGTTTTTCCCAAAACAAGTATAAGTTGAATTTAGGCGATGGGTCATCGTTACAATTGTTACACAGAAAAAAAAAATTGTACTTGGATTAAACGAAAATTACTTACAATATTGTAATGCATTCGTCCCTGCCGTCACTTTTGGCGGCATGGATACAAATAATGAAGAGGCTGTACTGAACGCTTCAATGAAAATAGAATAAATACTACGGTAAGCGTTAAAGGGAACGCGCTTGGATTGTCTGTTTACTACCATTTGATTTGTATTCATATTTACCTTCGCAGAAGTTCGATTCTGCCGATAGAAAGATATTAGTTCAAGTCCCAGGAAAGGAGTCTGGGATCAATATCCAATGCCTGTTGCGTAATTAAATGGAGAAATGCCGAGGGATCTTCAGTAAGCTTTCTACTGCAGTACATAATTTACATTATTTGGACTATTGTCCTCATCTTTGTCGTTTCGGCCGTTGTACCCCCCGGCATTCTTCAGGTGGTTGGAATGTCGAACTGAACCCTTTATTTCGCTCACTGACGTAGACACTTCTAGTTCAACGTGCCGTGTTTAATGGATGTCACTTATCAGTTATCTCCTGTTAATTTCCCTCTGAAAGTTCTCCACTGCCTTAAACGGGTATTGAACTCACACTTTTTTGGGTACTGTCACTGGATCTAACCACCATCTTTATCTACAGTGTTTGAGGACATCTGTGTATGAATTTCTGGGTATTATAAACCTAATGTCTTCAGCAAACATTTTTACCAGTGCTCATATTGTATTTTTTTGATGTTATCATTACATGTTTTTACCAGAGCTCATATTGCAACTTTTTTTGTTATTATCGCTTTTCTCTGGACTCCGTACTACAGGTTCCCATACTGTATTCATTTCTATGCTTGGTCTGCTTGGTCCACTTTAGTGCCGGTAAACCCACTTTAAATTTTGACCGTGTATTTCATTCAATAGCGATGTGAGCGAAATGAAAACTCCTTACCATTTGTTTTGTAATAGCGGAAATGTACGACCATTGGCTGTCTTCCTTGGCAAGGAATATTTGAAATCATTTTTTTCAGCTGAGGGAAGGGTCGATTGCAAGTTGCAAGAATTTAACGCATTTATGTTTGGATCGTTAAAAAATCAAAGTTAAAATTACAGCGAAGTAAATAGTTTACTTCCTGTTTTATATGTCACGTACATAATCATGGTTCTCCCTAACTTCCAACTATTGTTACATTTGCTCCTTTACCATCACTCATTCTAATATCTTTTGTAAACCATAGCGGTGACTGCTGGACAATTTCCTCACAGGTGAAGAAGGCACAATTATTTTGAGAACCTCATGGAATGAATGTGAGTAACAAAGAAGTATTAAGGAAAATGGAAATAAAATGGACGTTTATACATGGAATCAGAAAGAGACATCTGAAATTTCTACGGCATATTACGAGAAAAGTGGACTTAGCAAATTTGACACACACAGTACCATCTTGTGTAAATGATTGACAAAACAGGGATTAGGAGAGATTGTAAATTAGACAAACATTGCTGAGAGCTACAAATGTCTGGAAGTTGTGGAGGATCATGATAACCCACGACCTGAAGGGACACGGTACACAGAACAGCGACAGCCACTATCAGATATATTTTCTCGATGAAGGGAAATGCCTTTATGGTATTTGACGGTACCGTTTTATTTCAAATTCCCATAAATTTTTACATTGTTATTTTCTTGAATAGTGTCTTGTTAGTCTGTATCGTCAAATTACAAACGTTTGCACAATTCCTTCTGAATCTACGTTCATATCCAATCATGCTTACTATACCGTGAATTCGGATAATGTAAAGTGACGCAGAATTTTGTAGGATTAAACAAAGAAAGATGGAAATCAAGTCAATCCTTCAAGCTGGGCTGAAACAGAAAGATTTCGGTATGGCACACACACACACACACACACACACACACACACACACACACATATATATATATATATATATATATATATATATATATATATATATATATATATATATATATATATATATATATATATCGAATTGTGCACCTCGAGTAGATGTAATGGTTAGTAAGCTTGTCTCACTAGAGCAATTACGACTGAGTAGTGAGTTCGATTCTTACTGGGCGCCCCCTACTGTCGGCCTTGTGACACATCTAAGCTACGCTTGTAAAATCACTATATATATATATATATATATATATATATATATATATATATATATATATATATATATATATATATAGCAATTAGAAGAGAGGGAGATAGCAAAGAAGTTAAAGAGAGGATTATTTATTGAAAAGGTAAACTAAGCGAGTGAGTGTGAGTGAAAGAGAGAGAGAGAGAGAGAGATAAAGAGAGATGACCAAATAGGAGAGAGTGGAAGAAAAATAAATAAACGAAAGAAAGTAAAAAGAGAAGACAACGATGGACTCATAACTAGAAGGGGAGAAGATAACGAAAAACCTAAATCGAATCTTGTAAAGAAGAAAATATCCTATTTTTCTGCTAAATAGACTTCGATCTAATTCCCGCCCATTTCACTGCTGATTGCTTTTTTATGGCTACCGAAAGGATTCTAGCGAGCCTGAAACACGCAAGTTCAATTCACACGAGAGTTTGCGAGAAGATAATGAGATTACTCGGCGAAGATTTTGAAATTGTGGGTTGTGGTCGCAGTGGAAGGAAAAAAAATCATTAACCAACATGGAAATTTGGTTACAGGAGCTTAAGGACACCAAAGGGCTTTTATTACAGCGACTAAGGGAAGGGCGGTGCTTATTCAAAAGGGATTGCTTTTTAAAATGGAGTAAATGGCGAAAAAATTGATTAAAATCCTGTAGCATATGTTTGCGGACGAATATAAAGGGCAAAATTTCAAAATAAATAATGAAAAATGAATGGCGTTTAGTGAATTAATCTTCTTTTCAACGTGATCAACTTTCCATGCCAAATGAGTGAACTATGAAATTTAACATTAGGTAGTATCTGTTGATATACACTTAGCTTATTAACATTTTTTTTAGTTTGCTGATTTAGTTTTTTCTGTTGTTTTGTATGTTTATGGATTGTTTTTCCTTTGAATTAATTTTATTTCCATTTTAATTTTCTATTCTCTTTCTTTTGCTATTTTATACTAATATTCATCCAAGGCCCAAGAGCCAGTCTAGCTAGTATGTTACTGGCTGGTGTTGTATGAGCAGGAGAAAAAGAACAAAGTTCACGAGGCTATTCAGGAAAGATAACGATTGAGCTTACAATTGAAGGTCAAGTCAAATGATTCTTCCTTGTGAATATACCACAAAGCAGAAACTTGCGGGAATAAGTTATGCGAATGGAACTTACTACAGGAATGCCCAGGGAATGGGGACGATTGGTCCAATTGTAAGGGGTATGGTGGGTCCCACTTTTAAAGGTAAAGACTGAATATAGCTCGTCAGAATACATTCCATGGAAGCAGCGATAGAGCAGCGTTTCGTCTGTAGGAAAGTGGTTGTAGGGTGGAAATGATTCATCACCCACAAGGACGCGGAGACGCTTTTAATCAAGACTGGCAAGTGAAGACTGGAAATTTCCAGGCCAGATATGATAGCAATAGTCCATTTTTGGTTTGATCTCGTTCTTATAAAGATTGAGCATATCAGGGGGAGTCAGATAATTATTAGAATGGTACAAAGAAACGTCCATTTTTGTTGATTCTTTAGCTATGGGCCCCATATATGAGTTTCATTTGAAGTCTATGGAGGTTCAAGACAATCCTTCTTGAGAGACCACGCCCATTCATTATGAAAGGTGTATGTTCGATCATACTTGTTTTGTTTCTGTCTTTCTTTTTTGGGTTCATTATAGGTTTCTTTCTTTCTTTCTTTCTTGATTTGCTCTCGGCTTCTTCCTTTTAAAATTTGCTTTTCTTTCTTTTTCTTTCTTTACCTTTCTTTCTTTCAAAATAGGTTTCTTTTCCTTCTTTTTTGATTCGATATTGGCTTCTTACTTTTATTCTTTATTTAATGCCTCTCGGCTTCTTTCTTTCTTTATTCGTTCTCAGCTTTTTTCTTTCTTTTAGGGTTCGATTTCTGTTCCTTTCCTTCTTCTTTCTTTACCTTTATTTATTTCTTTTTCCGATTCGATTTGGGCTTCGTTTATTCTCTATTTAAATTTGAATCCCGGCTTCTTTCTTTCTTTCTTTCTTTTTTGATTCGGTCTCGGCTACTTTATTTTATTATTCGCTCTCGAATTTTACGTTCTTTCTTTTAAACTTCGCTTAGCATTTCTTTCATTCATTCTTTCTTTCTTTCTTTCGAAAATGGCTTCGAACTTTCTTTCCTTATTCGTTATATGCTTTTTTTCGTCTTCTCTTCTCTTTCCTTTACCTTTATTCCTATCTGGATATGTGCACGTTGCTGGTTATCGGTCCGGAAAGGGAGTTTGGACAGTTTGGTTCAAATTCCAGTCGCGTCCGTTGCCTTGACTTTCGTACCAATATAAGTATGAAACCATCACTCCCACCCCTCCACGCCACGCCAGCGAAGCGATAAGTAAGGAAAGATTTGGCTTTCTAAATATATTTGGCAACCCGACCAGGAGAAAAGCAAGTCTAAATTCAAAACCGATTGGGTATGCACTAGCGTTTCCACACTGTAAAAACCTATAACACCGAACATTTTGAGGCTGTGGCACTATGCTCTAAACGGAGGGGGATAATATTTGCTTTCTTCTTAATCCTTTTTTCTTACTTTCTCTTCATTTTTCTTTCTTTCTTTCTTTCTTTCTTTCTTTCTTTGACTCTTTTCATATCTATCTATCTATCTATCTATCTATCTATCTTTGACTCTTTTCAATCTATCTATCAATCTAATTATCTATCTATCTTTGACTCTTTTCAATCTATCTATCAATTTAAATATCTATCTATCTTTGATTCTTTCCATATCTATCTATCTATCTATCTATCTTCTACTTTTCTCTTTCATTTTTTCTTTATTTTTTTCTAATTCCTTCTCAACTTGATTGATTGTCTCTCCCTTTTCTATTTTTTCTTTTCTTTCATTTGCTATTTCCTTTCTTTCCTTTATTGGTCAATTCCTTACTTGTCTAATTTTTTGATGCTTTTCTCTTTCCATCTGGTTTTCTACTTTCCCTGTTCCCGTTTTCTTTCTTTTTGATCAGATTTTACTTCTTTCTCTACTTCTTTCTTTCTTTCATTCTTCCTTTCTTTCTTTGTTTTTTTCTTTCTTTCTTTTTTTTTTTCTTTCTTTGTTTTCTTTCTTTCTTTCTTTCTTTCTTTTG